>JAEANM010005044.1:0-20066 GCA_017656035.1 Myanophis thanlyinensis
AATAAATAAATAAATAAAATAAATAAATAAAAGAGAGGTGCAGGCAAAAACATATGTCCTGCATTTTCCCCTCCCTTCAGAATCTTTGCATTCCCTCTTTTCTGCTTTTTAGTTTCTCCATGGAACTAAAGCAATCAAAATTGCAAGGGAGTCTGTGAGAGTCTCATTACTAAATATCTGGCCTTAGGATGCAATAGCTGCTTTCATGTTTTGTCTCTGATTCTGATGAATTTCAGATTCCTCTAAAATAAAAATATCAAAATAACAGTCACAAAAAGGACATTCACTGTATTTCATGGCTTACCCCTCCACGATACACAGTGATTTCAAACTGGCTCTGAAACGAGTATTTTAACACACATTCCATAACCAGAAATCTGTTTTACCAAGGACATTAGCTCAGCTTTTGAAACATGAGGTTGGCCAAATCATTATGTTTTTGGAAACACATAAAAAAGATAACAATGCTTTTTTGGGGGGAGGGGGGTGGGAAGAAATATCAGCGCTTCCTTAAGTACAGTACAGAACGCCTTTATTACCTGTGACACTTTTGCTCAAAGTCTACTTTGGTTTGCTAATTGCTATAAATAGTTGCTGTCACTTGGGCTGCGGATATATTCCAATTTGTTTCAAGTAGATTTGCCAGAAAAGCAGAGTGGGTTGAAGGGAGGGTGACTTTTTTCCCACATATTTGCCTGGAGGAGACAGAATGAAATAATTTGACAAATATGTTAAAATGTCACCATGTTCATATGGGAAAAGCCATATGGCTGGTAAACATCACTTGCAAACATTTGGACAAGACTGGTTTTTGATGGATGGTTGGCTAATGTATGATTCTCGTGACTTGGAACAAGATGCAAAGTTACAGAAACAGCTAAACTGATGTTAATTCTCCTATTTGCATTACCAGGGAAAGTTTACATGGGTAAGGAGGAAACATTTTGGATAGTACTTTACAACAGCTGTTTTATAATCTTAACACCAGTTAACTAGAGAAAATGATGGGATTTATCCTCTGATGTATTCACTTTCAACAGAATATATTGAAAAAAAAGTGTGGCATCTAATGATGAGATGAAGCTTTTGCCAGACTTGGAATATTATGTTATTCTTATTCCCTCACCTCTTGGAAGTATTTGATATATCTCAAGCCAACTACAACCTATTTGAAAATGAAATTGGTGACTCAGTGGCAGCTGGATAGCAGAGATCTGCTTTTCACATTAAGAGACCCACTTTCTTCCTTCAACCAAAACAGTAAAAACTGTAGCTGGGGACCAGAAAGAGAAAAAATACCTAGAGGTGGGGGAACAGGTGCAATAATTGTATTATTTAGTGTTGTATTGACTATCTAGAAAAAGCTTGAGGATATATTTAATGTGATCCTTGATATAGACTGGGTGAAACCAGGTTTAATAGCAGTAGCTCTGAGAGGGATCTTGAAATCTTAGTGGACAATCAGTTAAATATGAGCCAGCAGTATTGCAGCAGCAGCCAAAAAAGCCAATTAACAGGGATACAATCAAGATCAAGTGAGATACTAATACCACTCTATAAAGCCTTAGTAATACCATACCTAGAGTACTACATCCAGTTTTGGTCACCACACTATAAAAAAAGATGTTGAGACTCTAGAAAAAGTGCAGAGAAGAGCAACCAGGATGATTAGGAGACTGAAGACTCATACATTTTTGCATAAATGATGTCATCACATACCAATGATGTGAACTACATCATTTGAGTTATTGGTCCAATGACATTGTAGCACATGTGCAATAGCTTCTATCCAAAGGCTATGCTTATGTAGACCTGAATTTCCAACAGAGGATTATGACTTTCAGTACTGCTGTTTTCAAATCATTTTGAGAGTCTGTGCAAATGATCCATGCTGACCCTGGTGTCAAAGTTTGTCCATTACATGCCACTGCTGACTCGAAGTATATATCGCATAATGGTATGCATGTCATTCTGTTAGTACCCAAAATAATTGCCATGCATGGTCCAGTGACTGAATAAATAACTAGTGTGTGCATTTCATATGCAAGGTGAAATACTTTGATTGCCAAGATGCACCACTTCTCTGCATTTTTAAGTCATATGGAATCACAGGCTCTTCAGTTTGCACCAGTACATTGTGAATAGTGGCAAGGTTGTAACACTGTTGCTTTGATGCTAACATGGCTTATTATCTTCCCTTCTGCCTCCTCTACCATCAACCTTCTTTCCCTGCTCAATTAATATGCTTTGTGAGATCTTGTAAGATCTGAAAAAAACCCCAACATTATTATTTTCCAATAGGAACTCATACCACATATCACTATTTGGAAGGATAGGCAAGTTTAATAGAGTACATCAATGAATACCAATTAGCAGCTAAAAGACACAATCAATATTCCTTAATTTCACCACATATGGACAATTTCAATTGTGACCAAGCTAAATCCAAAAACACTAGGGAATTCCTGGTGGTTTGGCATTCAAACAATCAACCATCAATAGACACATAGAAATAAATCATATTTATATGCCATTCAAAAAAGTTTTTAAAAAGCTAAAAAGGAAACAAAAAAGATCAGAGCATATCCCCTCCAGCAGCCAACAGCCATATAAGCAGGAATTAACACCACACAAACTATCAAGCAGAAAACAATACCCCAATCAAAGAACTGCCAAGAAGAAAACCACACATCCACTAACACTAGCAAGGCAAGCTACTATATATAAAGAGGGAGCAAACCTCACATTCGCTAGCAGTGATGATTTTATCTAGTTGGGCAGTGAAGCAAACAACCAAGCTCAGCACCAAGTACTCCATAGAATACAATTCCAAGCATCCTAAGAGTGAAGAGGACTGAAGTCTAATTTCTCTTAGATGAAGATGTGGATTGGATAACATTCCTCCAAGGGACACTCTCTTCTTTTTCATTTTCATTTTCTAACAGTCAAAGTGGGGGGAGGGGATCAAATGTTCAATGTGTTTTTTTCACTTTAGAAGGTGGTTGTACATACTAAGATTTATAGAAATGTAATTTATGAAAAGCAATTTTATAATCTTGCTGCTAAAAATCAATGTATTTCATCCCTTGCTAGGGGACAAAATTTATGAATAGCCTTGAAAAAACACAGGTTTGCTGGAAAAAAAAAATCAGAATCCCAAAGAGAAGCACACAGACGCTAATTGAACACTTCTGTGGCATTGGTCTAAGTCAGGGTTGTCCAATGTAGTCTTTAAACCCCAAGAATCAACAGGACTATCCTAGGGGATGATATTAATTAATATTAAAAGGTTGCTTGCATAATCAGCCAAATGTTTAGACAGGATTTGGCACTTTGTCCACCTATTGAGTCTTTCCCAAGGATTTGGGATAGGGAGATGTTATTATATTAAAAGTATCATTGTAGGATGTAAGCTGTTCTGAGTAAAGCTGCCTGTTGCAACTGACTGATGGTGATTTTGTCAATGCTGATGGTGGTCAAAATAGTGATCCAGATGTTTTAGCATTGCATCCAAGGGGACCTATTACTATTGTAATAGTATAGTGTACTATTACTATACTATTATTACTTTTGCTTTCTTTTGACACGGTTGCTCTACTTTTTAAAAGTTTCTTATTTTTTATTGTTTATAAATATATCAATGCATAAACAGTGTAGCAACTGGATGTCATACCTTTTGATACGGTTGCTCTACTTCTATTTGCAGATCTTGCATTTTGTGATTTTCTCTCCAGTTCTTTCTCTTCTATTTTGCTGACCCCAGATACTACCATATCCACTATATGCTAGACTTTTTTTGTCTTTCTTACTGAAAGTTTTAAGTCTGGGGTGTTACATGGCACATGCCTATCTGAATTTGAAAGTTGCACAACTATTTAGCTTCTTTGTTTTCTAATGCTTTCTCTATTTTATAGTCCCACCAGTTCTTGCTTGCAGCAAATGGTATTTCAAGCAAGTATTCCAATGCACCGTTATTGCTATTTTGTCATGCCGTTGTTTGTAGTCAGTCTGTGTGATCTTCTTATAGCAGCTAACAGGTGGTCCACTATTTCTTCAGATTATTTGCAGAGGTGGTGCTTGCTGTCTCTTGCTGTCTTCTCAATTCTGGCTTTGTATGCATTTGTTCTTAAGGCTTGGTCTTGTGTAGCCAGAATTAGCTGTCTGTCTCTGTCTTCAGTTTTTCTGGTTTTAGCCATTATCAGGTTGTGTTGTTATCTACTTTGTCTGCTATTATTTTTTTAAATGTACTGACCATGTAATATTTTGTAGTGTTATTAGGGTATTTATTCCTGTTTTTCATATAATACATGTTTGGGCATCAATTCACGAAGGAGTTTAGGTATCCCTGGTCTAAGCAGAGTAAGCCTAACTCCCACCTCCCCAGATTCTCTAGCCTAGCGGAAACAGAGGTGAAATTCAACAGGTGGTAAATTTTCTAAGCAGTTCGGAGAACCGGTTGTTAGAAGAAATCTCCTTTTGTTTTTTTTCCACTTTACAGGGTTAATCCTGTAAGGAAGGCAGGAAAAAAACATTCCGGTGTTTCTAGTCTGATCTTTATTGCCCTGCTTACAGAAACTGCCCACCCAGTCACAGGACCCTACCCAGCCACGCCCACCAAGCCACGCCCACAGAACCGGTAGTACAAAAATGTGAATTCCACCACTGAGCAGAAGGTATGATGAAGGCAGTATCGGTAATGTTTTGACAGAGATGAGTGGAGCTGAGATTTCTGATGCAGCCATTGTGTTTATACGTTGGAAGTTTTAGACTCCCTGGAGGATATTTTATTGATTTGTTTATAAAGTGTCTCAAAGCAAAGGAAACAATACATGTTGTATATGCTGTGTAAATAGTTTGAATATGTACATACAAAAAAGACTTTCCCTTTCAAGTGCCTTCAGATGTAACAAAGGTGTGCCAGGATCATTTTTCTTAGGCCGGGGTTGCACAACCATGTTTCCATGGTTGCATATGATCCTACAAGCTTGGGGTATAACCCTGAGAATCTCTCCAGTGCTGATGAATCGTCACTTTTAATGTGATTGGGAGAAGAAATCATTAAACACATGTGGAGTAATTATATTAATTGTACAGAATTTCATTTAACTTTAATTAAATTTAAATTAAATGAACTTAGTTTTGTTCTGCTTCCGGCCATGTTTTGCAATGTAGCCCTCAGCATGCTACCTAAATGACAGCTTTCCTCTCAAACTGTCTGTAAAAAGTGGCTATGTCACTGTTACCAGCTAACTTTTCTAAAAGTTCTCAAAACAGTGTATACTTTTTTGAATTCAGTAAAATGGGTACGGTAAATTAATTGTAAGTTAAATTTCTTTAATAGAAGGATTGTTCCATGGAGAGGAATTCTACTCAATGACCTATGTATAGATTACAAAGTTGTCCAGATATGGGCATCAAATGCTGGACCTTATAAAAATAGAATGCAGGGGAAGGGACACCTGTGCTAGGACTAAGGAATGGGGGATTACAGAAAGGAAAAAGAGACCAAACATGCATTGTGATATCATAATTCATTTTTCATTAGTCTGGCATCATTGTGGTTAGCATGGATGCCTATGGAATGAAGTTTAAAAGGAAAACCCCATGACTTGAAGCAGCAAAATATGGTTGGAATTATAGTTCCAGGATAAATTATATGTTCTGGGTACAAAATGTTCCTGAGGGCCATATGTTGACACCTCTAGTTTAAAAAATATTGATAGATGACAGAGGAAACATCTCTGAGGCTAGAAAGCCAGGGTACATTGAAGTAGATAATTTATGTATACATAGATAAAGAACCTGATTTATAGAACTTTAGCAATTGCTTGTTGCTCTGCCAACATTTAGAGTTATATCTGTCATATCAATTCAGAGGTGCAAAGATGAGGGACTGTCACAGAGAGAAAGGAATTGACCTATTCTCCAGATCACCTGAGGGCAGGACAAGAAGTAATGTGTGGAAGATCATTAAAGAGAGATCTAACCTAGAACTAAGGAGAAATTTCCTGACAACGACTGGATCCATCACTGAAGGTTTTCAAGAAGAAACGGGACATTATTTGTCCAGAATGGTACAAGGTCTCCTGCTTGAGCAGGGAATTGGACTAGAAGACCTCCAAGGTCCCTTCCAATCATATTATTCTGTGTTTTATAATCTATATTTTAATGTAGTTTTGATAGCATTGTGCAACTTGGTGTTCTTGAGAGATACTGGGATTTCAAATTCCGATAATTCTAGTCAAGGTGGGAATTTGGTAGACATAACTCCAACATAGCTGAAGAACACCATGTTGGGGATATCTACTATGGAATGGACTATAAAAGGACATTTTTCACAAAGTTTGCCTTATCTCACAGAATTTTTTACTATTGTGTCTCAACAGAGAGGAAGTTCCAAAATTGAACAATAGAGGGAGAGAAAGAGCCATAACATTGAACCATGTTTAATTTATCCAACTAAATTTGTTCTAGAAGCATCCATTAAAATTGAGGTTAAACAATTATTGTGAGCTTTTTTTCCTAAACTTCAAGACATCATATTTTCAAATCCATAATTCTCATAAGAAAACAACACCCAAGACCTTCCCTCATTAAGCAAAAATAAATTTAAAAAGAGAGCATATTCATTTCTAATAGCTCTCTGAACAACCCACATATACTTGTAGGTAATAAATTAATAATACTCTGTCATGATCAAGGGAAGCTTAAGCTCCCTTTTACGTCACAACAACTTTCAGATAAACAAACAAACAAACAAACAAACAATAAGCAAGCAAACTGGCTGGGTGCCTGGTAAACAGATTTTATCTATGAAATTGTTATCCTCCTTTGATCCTCCTTCTTGAAAGTATTACTGATATAATGTTTTGCCCTTCCCTTTTCGTTGAGTGGTTGGATAGTCAACGAATCCACTGCTCAGTTTTTTTATGATAAGACTAAAAAGAATGCTTTGGGGGCTTTGATAATGATGGCTCATCCTTCACTAGACCAAACGAGCATGAAAATATGGACAAGCATCTAAACAGAAACCCAGCCTCAAATAAAAGAGGGTAGTGGTAGGGTCTTCAGGAATCTTTCTTGGCTAACCAAGAAGATCACAACTTAAAAATCAACCCTCCCCCAATAACAGATCCACACCTTTCTCCTTCTCTGATTAATAACTACAGTTGTAGATATTACTTCATTCAGCATCTGCTGACTAAATACCAATTAAATTATATTTAGCTACTAGTGTAGTATATTATTGCCAAATCTGAAAGGTAGTCATGGCACAATATTATGTAAATCAAACATTCTAGGAATCAGGATAAATACATTGTGGGTGATTATGTTTTCTACCAGTATATTTAGGAAGATTACCATTTAGAGCAAAATGGGGGGGGGAGTCCAAATCAACAAGTACACTATATTTTAGTGTCAGATTCTGCATGGGATAGGGGGAGTTGTGTATAAACCAACAACTCTATGTCCAGAATAGAATATAGAATAGAATAGAATAACTTTATTGTCACTTTGAATGTACGCTAATCGGCATACATTAAAATGAAATTTTATTGCACACAGCTCTCAAAAGTCACCACCTCCAATATATACTACATAAACATAATAAACAAAATAAATAAATACAAAATTATGCATATACTAGCATATATGACACAGAGAAACAACACAGTCTAGTCCGGATGTATACATGTAGATGGTGAGAAAAACGAACCATGTGAGGTTATCAGACAGATGGCATACGGAACAAAGCTGTTACAAAATTTGCTAGCCCTGTTAGAAATGGGCAGCAACAGAAATAGACCATAAAGTGGGTTTGTGGGGTCTCTAACAATGCTTTGAGCTCTTGCAGTATCCTGAATGACAGGAAGCGAGCTTCCTATAATCTTCTTGTCTGTCCTTAACCACTTTCTGTATGGACCTTCTATCTGAGGCATTACTGCACCAAAGCAAACAGTTTGTTAAAACACTTTCAATGATGCATCTGTAAAAAGTGGCTAGGACAGCAGGAGAAAGATGTGCTCTCCTCATCTGACGCAGGAAATGCAGATGCTGGTTTGTACGCTTTACTAAGGATGGTGTGTGGAGAGACCATTTAAGACTATTTAAGCACCCCCATATGCTTAATACTGTTTACTCTACAGCTGCATCCTTGCTACTGAGTGGAGTATGCTGTCTCTTTCGAAAATCTTCTTTCTTTTATTAACATTTAGAATCTACCAAGTCCAATGTCATTTGACTGCTTGCAATAAGCTGCACAATAAATTGGCCATCTTGAAATATTTTCACAGGGCAAAGGTTTTGCAAAGTAATAAAGTAAAGATGCCCTGGAATCAAGCTAGTTGCTGGTGAATAGATATCTGTGTATTTATTTATGTATTTATGAGTGAATTATAAATATCTATACTACCACCACTACCTACACACCCATGTACATACAAAGTAGTGGTAGTGCAAGAAAAGAAATCTTATGTACATTTTGATTCAAATAAACTAAATATAAGAGACAGAGAAAAAAGAACTAATAAAAAGTTCCATATAATATTCGTTTACTATCACCACCGGTTTGATTCTATTGTTAAACTGGTCATTAAATCTGTCCTATATAGAAATATTACTTCCTATTGTTTTTAAAATATAAAGAGTTTTCAAAAAATAGAGAAATGGACTCATATTTAAAATTCAACCCATCGTATCAGGAAGGTCCACTGAAAAAAAGTTTATTATGCTCCAGGCTCTGTGAACAAAAGCGCTTCGCAAAATTCTATGTTTTGTTTCTTTCCAAAATTAGATTAATATGTTATTGTTAGTTGTGAAGTCATGTCTGACCCATTGCAACCCCATGGACAACATTCCTCCAGGTCTTCCTGTCCTCTACCATCCCCTGGAGTCCATTTAAGCTCAACCTAACTGCTTCAGTGACTCCATCCAGCCACCTCATTCTCTGCCGTCCCCTTCCTCTTTTGCCCTCCATTGTTCCCACCATTAGACTCTTCTCCAGTGAGTCCTTCCTTCTCATTAGGTGGCCAAAGTATTTATTAAATACAAAGTATAGATTAATATATGCTGCAATTTAAAAGCAAAACAGGACTCAGAGGCTGGACATGATCAAATCATATATATCAGGGATGTCTATAGTGTATGGTAAAAAAATTAAGTCTGACAACTGCAATGGTGCAACTGAAGAACATAAAAACTGGGTGGAAGTTCAGGAGTTTGACTTCACAGATCTCTTCCTGGTGTGGAAGGAGAGCCCTGCAACATTCAATAAGAGCCTTTCCTTTAATTTTTCTTTTCCTTCACCTCTAGGACTTTGAAGCAGCTGAATTAGCTGGGGCTGCAACTGTGGAGGAGATTTTCTGTCCCTGGGTGTTGTGGGTAACTATTGAATGTTATGCTGCAGAGAATAGAAGGTTGCAGGTGAAACACCAGGACAAAGTTAACTTGATGCAGTGACTGGAAGTTTGGATAAAACTGGTGCTGATTCACCTGCCCAAGGAGCCAAAGTGTGAGTGCAGCAAACAGAGCCTCACGACCATGTCAATTCCAGAAGTATCAATGGCTGGCCAGCAGCTGGTAGTGAGCTTCTGTCCTTCTGATTCAAGATAGAGGATGAGAGATGCTAATATCCTTGTAGTAGCTCAGGATGGAAGCAACCAGGGCTTGGCAACAAAGCCAGCCATACTTACTGTGATGCGAGGAAAAGAGCTTTATAGAAACTCAGAGAAACCGTAAAATACAAAATTCTTAGAATTAAATACGGAGCAGATACTGAAATCTATAAACCCATGAAACTGCAAATATACTGTAGGTAAATAGCTATGGTTTAGAAATTGGTGGTATAATGAATTTTGCTTAAAGAAAAATAGTTATTTTTGTACAATAAATCCTTCTTTGCAAACAAAAAGGGGAGGGGGCATTCCTTGTTTGTGGTCTCTGTGTTTCTTCAAATGAATCTGTCATTGATGACTAATAATGTGGATTTCACTAAGAAAAGTAACTTTTTCTGCCTAAGAGGACAGTTGTATGGTTACCTTCTTCATTTCCCTCTGGCCTGCCCGTAATTCTACCTGTACATAATGATATCATATCACATCACCCTTTCAATAACTGCTATTGTTGAATAGAAACTAGAGCATCATGACACTATAGCACAGGCAAGTTTAAGCAAATATTATGGATTAGGTAAGGCTGTTGTTCGCACAGCTGCTGTTTTCCTCCAAATTTTGCAATCTGAGCTTCATTCATGCTCATTTGGATTTATTTTAGTCCTTCATTTTCCTAATAATGTTTACAGTTCTACATGGGTTGGAAATCATGAGGCAGTATCCATTTTCTCTAAATTGCCAGTAAGGGTGGGAGGGGTGATGCAAATAGGAAGATTTACTTTTATATTATTTTTTTATTTTTAAAAAGAACCTTTTGGATTGAGAGCAAGAATTTTTTTTTTTTTCATCTTCACATTCACTGCTGTCTTGCGGCTTCTCTGGCTGTTGAGTCACATGAAGCACAACTGCTGATCCAGGGAGGTTAATGAGCCTGGGGTGGGGGGGAGGAGGAAGAGAAGACAAAGTCAGATTTGTTTTCACAACCCCCTCCCCATTTCTTCTAGCTAATTCCCTTGTGTGGATGATTGGTCAGAGCTTTTGGTTCCATTGCCAAGAACATTGCTGTTATTGCTGCTATTTTTTTTTAATGAAGCAAAGATGGCAAACCAAACTTTAACCACAGGAACACGTTGGTGAAGCAAAGGAGAAAGAGGACAGGGTGTCATTGGGAAAGAGAAGCCTAGACATTTTCCTTTCTACAATGACAGCATGCAACACATTTTGGCAATAATCTGATTTAGAACTGCGAAACTTGTTTAGTTTGCCAGGACCTAGGGAAAGTTGTTATTGTTAGTCGGAAAGTCCAAACCATCATGACCTCATGGACAACATTTGTCCAGGCCTTCCTGTCCTCTACCATCCCCCAGAGTCTACTTAATCTCATGCCAACTGCTTCAGTGACTCCATCCAGCCACCTCATTCTCTGCCATCCCATTATTCTTTTGCCCTCAACCGTTCCCAGCATTAGGCTCTTCTCCAGTGAGTCCTTCCTTCTCATTAGGTGGCCAAAGTATTTGAGTTCAATTTCAGTATCTGGTCTTCTAAAGAGCAGTTAGGGTTGATCTCCCATTAAGTGCACAGGGGTGCACTTAATGAGCTAAGGTCTCTTTGGTTATGTGTTTTAATATGCTAATAATAAACTTTTTACCTCCAGACTATTGCCCAGAGATTCTTGACCACAGCTTAAGCAAAATGTCAAGTTATCTTTCCTTGTTCCAGTAATGGGCACACTTGCAAAATTCTTCAGCAGAATTACAAATCCACAATTGGTCAGCTAAAGTAACACTTCCTATAACTGAAGCATTTGTGGTCAGCTTTTTTCAATAAACGTCAAGGTAGACATTAACTAACTCTTGATTCTTACAGTGGAAGAAATGTCCATCTGGGTTCAGTTTCAAGTGGGGAAAAAAACACTGGCAACATGGAGATTGATTGGAAAGATGGTTTATTGGTGGAGCAGGACCTCATGGCTTGACGTTCTGGGCAAAAGGGAAGAAAGTGAGGGAGAGGGATGGATTTATACCCTCTTGGGCTATAACCTTGCTTCCTGTTCCTGTGGCAAGTATCCTGATTGGTTGTCAGACTCCCAAGTGGCCACGGGTCATGATTCAAATTTAATTGAAGCTTTGGGGCTTTGTTTGCGCCATGTGGTGAGTTGAGCTATATGGCTTAATTAATCCAATCACTCTGAGGGCCATGCCTTTTGTGTTGCAAATCTCGTAGCTGCTGGTGGGTGGGCAGGGAGCTGCCGGGAACTGCTTTGTCTATAAAAAACATGTTTCTCCTTTTCTCATCCAGAGAAGTATAATATTCTGCTTTTTTAGTATTTCCTAGAATATTTCATTCTCCTAGGAGAGTGGTGGATGCTAACTTCCTACAAGACGTCTAGTAGTTTGCTAATACATTAATAGGTCAGGCCCTCAAAGGAATCGTAGTTGTCTTGGAAAGTCAACTTAATGTACTTAATATACCAAGCCATCACTTATTTTAATTATATTTTACAGTGTAAAATACCACTGTACAGGCCACTGTGGTCTGTTTTTAAATCATACTACACTCTAACTATAATTTCATTAGATTTACACTGTGCTAATCCAACACTAAATCACATTGTGGTATAACTTGAAATATGATTTCAGCCAATGTGGATAACCAATTAAAATTAAAAATTCTGAGGAGCATACTGATGTTATGAAGTATTGCATGTGAGCTCTCAATTAAGCTTTATAAATACTTGTTATTGTTAAATCAATTTGAAATGCAAATTTGAATGGAACAAGGAATGTGAGACATCAATTTTGTTTAAACAAAGGGAAACTGTTTTAACATCTGTATCAAAAATTCCAATAACTCTGAAAGCTATGATTTATTCAACTAAAAAAATATTTCCGGCATTGGCTGCCATTATATTTTTATGAAAAAGGAATCAACAAATAAAAAAAAAAAAAGATTGGAAAGCTGCTTTTATAATCTTTTCTTTCTTTTTCTTTTCTGATTTTCTATTTTCTTATTTACTATTCTTTATTTCTTTTCCAATATTTGTATTACTTGAGTATAATATTTCATTGAAACACATTTTTTTGCAATATCTTATGGCAGTGATGGCACCGAGTGCTGAAAATGCACATGCGTGAGTCTGAACTTGCATGCCCAAACTGCACTCAAGCACATGCATGCATAATTGCGCTAGCAAACACTCAAGACCAGCTGGGTTTCCATAAAACGTGCACGCATGCACACTTGTGCGCACATGCACAACGGAAACCTGAAGACCAGCTGCGTCTCTGGGAAAAGCCATGCACACATGTACACTGGTATGTGCATGTGCACTGGAGTTGAGCTGGGGTGATGGCGTGCGTGCCCCAGAGAGGGCTCTGCATGCCATCTCAGGCACAGGTGCCATAGATTTGTCATCACTGTCCTATGGTTATGTTCTGGGAAAAATCATATTGAGATAGGGATTTTATTTACAAAGTCCATATTCTTTTGAACTTTATAACTTATTATATGGACGCTAAAACTGGAAATGGATCCTGTGTGCCCTGATTGCTGAAAGACAAGTTCTTCAACATTGGAAAGATAAATGAATGTATGGCTGCAATTATTCAGTGGACTGAAAACCAAATGTTACTTACAACTTGCAAATGGGTTGCTTTGATTATATATTGGCAATTACAATGAAATATGTGAATCCTTTTTAAAATCTGTTATATAGAACCTTAAATATATGTATACAGGTCATCTTCAACTTACAGCAGTTCGCTTAGTGACCGTTTGAAGTTACTAACGGCACTGAAAAAAGTAACTTATGACCACTTTTCACATTTACTGAAAAAAGTAATTTATGACCATTTTTCACACTTAGGATCGCTGCAGCATCCCCATAGTCACATGATTTACATTTGAGTGCTTGACAACTGACTCACATTTATGACAGTTGCAGTGCCCTGTGGTCATGTGATCCCCTTTTGCAACCTTTTTGTTCCATTTATGAGCTTGTAGGGAATTCTGCAGTTTCAGCCACTTTTTCAGAGGAAGAGAACTCGGCTGTTTTCTTTCCCCATAACAATCCTTTTCAGGCTTTAGAATATTTTTTTTTTTAAATTGATGTTAGTTTTGGACCTCAGAGGTGAATTCACTTGCCCTGCACTCCACACCAGTGGAGACAACCATTATTTCATAATACTGACTAAAGGGTTTTGCTATTAGCTTTCTTCTGAATGAATACTAATTGAATAATATATTTAAAAGAAAGTGAATAGGGTCTTGAATTTGGGAAAGCAATTATGGGTTTATTTGCACAGTGTAATCCTGAGACTTTTTAGGAAAAGAACTCCATTATCGCATGCCCTCACATTGGCTCGGGAAGTTCCCTCACACTCTGGAGCATATAAAGGCTCCATTTCCAGCAATTTCCATTCTGCTGATGGGGAATTACTACTGGTGATCATTCTGGAGCAGGGATGTCAAACGCAATTTAATTGAAGGCTGCATCAGGGTTGTGTTTGACCTTGGGGGGGGGGGACAAGGGGGACGTGGCCAGCTTGATGTCACTCATCTCAGGGGCTCCTGTGGTGGCCAGTGGTGCCTCTGCCAGCAAAAACGGGCTCCTGAGCTCCATTTTTAGCTGGGATGGCCTCCTGCAACCAACCCTCTGCCAGTGAAAATGCTAGCAGAGGGTTGCAGGAAGCCATCCCAGCTAAAAATGGATCCCTGAAAACGGAGCTTGAGAGCCCATTTTTGCTAGCAGAGGCACCACATTCTGATCCTTTGCTCTTTCCAGGGTCTAAGCACCCCACGGGCTGGATCTGGCCCCTGGGCCTTGAGTTTGACCCCCCTGCTCTAGAGGACTTACAGAGGAACAGAGTGTTTATTTACTTGTTGTTGACAACAGTTCTTGAAACTAAAATATTAAATGTTTTAAATTTGAAAGATTTGTACAATAATAAAATTAAAGCCTATTTGAAACAGTAGTTTATTATTTCAATTTTTTTTTTTAAAAATCTACCAAATGGGTCAACATTTTTGTTTTTTTACTTTTTTAAAAAATTTGGTGACTCTATTATCTGTGAACTTAACTTGTGGCATATGGCATGAACTGTGATATAAAGCTCACCACAATGCCCTGGGGAGGAATATTTAATATTCTCTTTTTTAATAATTGCAGTTTAGCAAGATGAGCCCAGAGAAGATCATCAGCATTACTGTGGATTCTCCTAGAATTTGAATTCTGTCTTAGATCAAAGCTATCAGGTGATGATTGGGAAACTGACTGAAAACCCCAAGACCCTCTTTTGACCTTATTTTAAGAATGCATATATAGCTGTTGTCTTGTTTCCCTGGAAATGGCTGCTTTGATTCACCCACTTCAGTTAGATGTAATGCCCAAGGATGCTTCCAAAGCTACTGGTTCCTTTTTCCATTCATTTTCACTGCTGTTAACTTTTGAAATATTGGGAACACGTAAGCCAAGCAATGCTCACTCCAATCAGTGCAAAAAGTAGCACTTAGCCTGATTGGTGGCTTCTTACTATAGTTTTACCGTGTTTCTCTGAAAATAAGATCCGGTTTTATATTTTTTTGCCACCAAAAAAAGGCACCAGGTCTTATTTTCGTGGGGTCTAATTACTGACTCACCTCATGGCGGTGGCACTGACAGCCCTGCCCAGCAGGAGACTGCTGCCGGCCCATTTCTTCTATGGCTGCTTGCCGCCACTCACGCATGTTGTCACTGGCCTCTGTTTCTCCATCAGAGACCTTTTGGAAAGCCCTCTGCAGCCAATAACAGATCTCCAGATTGATCCAGAGCTCTGTTATCAGTTGCAGAGGGCTTTCCAGAAGGCCTCTGATGGCAAAACGGAGGCTGGGGTGGTGGTGGTTAACGTGCACGAGTGGCTGCAAGCAGTCACAGAAGAAGTGGACCTGCAAGGCGAGGTGGGTATTGGGGTGTATAAGGCCTGGTAAGTAGAGCAGATCTACCTCCCCATCCCCACCCTAGCTTAATTTTTACCCATCAGCCTTGCCCCACTCCCTGCACCCTGGAGTGGCTGGGGTCTAAATTAGGGTTTATTTTGGGTGTAGGGCTTATACTGGGCATATGTGTAGACATCAAGCTAGGTCATATTTTCGGAGAAACACAGTATTTTTGCTATAAAGGAAAGTGTTGCCAAAGTGGTAGGGCAATATCTTTGAAAGAGCAGCATCTCAAGAAGGGCACTTGAACATCCCTAGGGGGAAAGAGATTGAATTGAATCCAAAATCTGGGAGACGGGGTGGTCTGACACTTCCCATCCATGGGAAACCAGTCTATTCACAAATCTCCAGAGTTTTAGCATTTCAAATGGGTGCCTGATTTGGGAGAAATGTGATTTGGGATGCTTCACAGTTCAGCTGGAAATAAATTGGCTCAATCACCTAACAGCAATGCTTATGCAGGATCATAACTTTAATTTTAATATTATATTTGATCTCTGAGCAGCCTAGATCTAAATAATAATAATTATAAGGAGGCTTCCATTCTTTGTGTGCACTTGCAAGTAACCATGCTACATATTCTTAGTGAGACTAAGAATAGGCTGAGCTTTGGCTCCTGGAAAAACCAGAGCTTCTTTCATACATGCTAAAGGATTTACAGAACTTCTTGCCCTGTATGCATGCATATAATAAATATATTAGTTGGGGTCAAATGATGTTGTAAGCCATGGTTTTTTAATTATGAATTTTTAAATAAGTCCTAATTAGTTGGGATCACGCTTTGTACAAAATAAACCATGGTTTACCATTCACAACAGCTGGACTCGTCTAACATGCTAATTGATTAATGAAACAAATGAGAGTTTAGTATGCAATACTGTATACTAATGTGAGCTGAAATTGTCACATGGCACTTCCACACTAATTGCTTCATTTTTTGCAGTTGTTCCCCAGAAAAAAGGAAATAGAGCCTGAAGTTTATTATATGCACAATGAATTCTACAATGAATAATAATTTGATGTTTTTAATATGTGACTAAATGGCAATATATTAAAACAAACATATTAAAACAAATATTTGTAATCTGAGGCCAATCTAGTCTAATAACTAAACCAAGAAGATAAGGAAGGCAAAGCAACTAGGAAAAATGTGGTGGTGTAGGAATTGCTCATGGACCAAACCTCCCCCCCCCACCATCAGTGAGAAGATGAAGCAAAATGAAATGTGAAACATTGATTAGGATGAAATTACTATTACTGTTGGACATTATTTCATACTGCTTTTCCATAATAACATAAATATTGAATCAATAGCCATGAAGCAGCATTCAACTGCTGAACCAACCATAAACTATTCAGAGGATTCTAGCATGCTTCCAAATCACAGCTCAATGGGTTTATGCTCAACAGCTTTTCTCAAATGTTCAAAGGCTGTGCTCATGGAGGTTCATGGTAGAACCTCCATTTTGTGCACATTTTGTACGTGCAGATAAATAAATAAAAATATAATAAATAAGTAAGCAAGTGAGTAAGTGAGTGAGTAAGTAGGCACTTTTTGCCATTGTCAGCTCCTCTATTGTACACCGCATCTGAAACCCATAAAATAACATCTGGCTACCCACATCTGAAAAGTCTCAATAAAGGATGAAGCCTGCTGTGGTCAAGGTAATGGAAAAACACCACACTGAATTAAAGCACTGGGTAAAAATAGAGAAATTCCCTCTCTTCCAAGATTTCAGAGGAGGAACCCTGAACATGGGGGCATGACATAATATAACATCTTTGTATCTCTCTGTTTTGAGAGCTCAAGGGGAAGTGGATTTTATATATACTATTCTAAGAACTCCCCTAAAAAGGAGAACTTAGTTTTGAAAATAGACTGTAGGTAGCAATATTATTTAACCTGGGCTACATTGACTGCGGTAGGACTACATTTTCAGAATTGCACATCTTGCACCATCTCCCATAAATACTTGTCCAGAAACATATACCAGTCAGTGTATACAGTATGCAATGTATACCTTTTTTTCCACAATAAAAACACCATAATAAATTAGAACAATTATGTTTGTAAAAAGAATTCTGCAGGCCAACGTATGCATGAAAGAAAATATATATATACAATCTTTGTTTAGGAAGCTGTATGTGAATAGGCCAGCGTAAACTGCTTACTCCAACTCCTCTTTAGAGGCAGCATGGTATTTTGCATCTGGCCATGTGTGAATCATTTTTTACATAACATTTGATTTAGCCTTTCATGGCAAGCTCTTGCTGCTGGATTGAGCCCACAGAATAATAACTTGCACATGATACAGTTGTTTTATAGGTTCTTCAAATCTTGGCACACGTATGTGTCTTCATCAATGTCTTCAGAAAGGATAACTATCTTTACATCCAGATGTGGCCCATGAATTACTGTCTTGAAGCTGCTGTTCTATACCCATATAAGGAGTTGGTGGAGACAGCAAGTCTGGCCGCCGGCATTCAGAGAGTGGGAAAACCCTGCTCTCTGATTGGCTAAGGCACGCCATTCGAAAGAGTATAAAAGCTGTCAAAGTGCCTGTAAATACGTTCTTGTTATGCTTGTGCTGTAAATAAAGAGCTGTTGTCACTTTAACGATTCGCGTCTAAGCCTCTTATTCACGGAATCAAACACTGGCGACGAAGGTGGGATTCTGAGGCTAACAGCACAAGCGGAAGATAACAAGTTCCATCAAAATGCCTACACACGCGCCGCCAGAGCTGTTTGACCCAGATTCAAAGGAATGGGAGGCATTCATGATGAGATTCAGGAGCTACTTTGTAGTAAACGACCTAGAGCGAGCATCAGACGATAAGAAGAGAGCCCTCCTGATCGGTTATTGCGGGAAGAGGACACTTCGTCTGGCCAAAGGTCTCGTATCACCCCAATTGGTAGAAACTATGGCGTGGCCCAAACTACAGAGGGTTTTAAAAGAACATTTCAAGCCTGCACCCTCCCGAACAGTTCTGAGGCATCAGTTCAACGAACGAAACCAGAAAGAAGGGGAATCCATCAATAACTACATTGCCGAATTGAGAATGGCTGCAGAGAAGTGTGATTTTAACAATCTAGAAGAACGACTAACAGATCGATTAGTTTGTGGGGTAATCGATCTGTTTCTTCAACAAAAACTTCTTTCAAAGCCTGAGTTGTCGTGGAAGATGGCTGTGGAGATCGCAAGAGCCACAGAGTGCGCCAAAAAATCCTCAGCTTCAATCAAACATACATCAAAAACACAGCAACCTGAAAAGCCCGCCAAGTCTGAAAAGGCGGGAAGTGGGAACCGAGTCAGTGATGAGAGTGAAAGTGAACAAAGCGCAGATGAAACAATTCATTTCCAACAGAGAAAGTCTACTAAACGTTGGAATGAATCCGTGTGTTCCGGTTGCGGAGGAAAACACCCTCGCAGCGAATGCAGATTTAAGGAAGCAATTTGCAGGAGGTGCGAGAAGAAGGGGCATTTAGCGCGAGTCTGCTGCACAAATATGCCGTCCACGCTAAGGGACAAAACACCTCCAGGACACAAAAGAGCTGAACGAGAGCCATTTAGAAGGAATGTCTTTCCTTAGACATGAGTGCGTAGCCCTAGTTGCACTTCGTTTAATGCAGTCAGCACATTTAAATTCAGAGACAGGTGTTTTAATTTTTAATTCTTTTGTTCAATCTTTTTTTCCCTAGTTTGAAACACATTCAATTTCTGTGGCCAAATCTTCTATGACACAACCTTATGCAGTCTTTATGAACACACTCTGAGACAATATTTAATTTCCCTGTAACACAGTGTACTTGGTAAAGTTCATGTTGTTTCTAAATCCCTTTCATTATTAATTCATCTACTAGATAAACCAACTTGTAATTTCCCTTGCATACAATCTTACACCTGTAGCTTGTGGTTGTTTTTAAATTCAGAAGACTATTTTCTATTTTGAATTTGTGATTTTGTTTCTTTCTTTACAGGTAGTCCTTGACTGACAACTACTCGTTCAGTGACTGTTCAAAGTTACACTGAATTTTTTTTACTAGTGATCTAATTTCACATTACAACCATTGCAGCATTCCTGTAGTCACTGTGATCAAAATTCGAATGTTTGGCAATTGGCATGTATTTCTGTGATCATCTTTTGCAACCTTCAGTCAAGCAAAGTCAATGGGGAAGCCAGATTCACTTAACAGCTATGTTGCTAACTTAACAACTGCAGTGATTCACATAACAACTGTGGTAGGAAAGGTTGTAAAATGGGGCAAAATTCACTTAACAACTGTCATGCTTGGCAACAAGAATTTTGGGCTCCTTTGTGGTTGTAAGTCAAGAATTATCTACCAGAATACCAGAATAATAGAGTAGGAAGGTACTTTGGAGGTCTTTAGTTCAGGGGTCTCCAACCTTGGCAACGTTAAGATTTGTGGACTTCAACTCCCAGAATTCCTCAGCTTTGCTGGCTGAGGAATTCTGGGAGTTG
>JAEANM010005045.1:0-20065 GCA_017656035.1 Myanophis thanlyinensis
TGTAGAGAGCATTGGCGTAGTCCAGACGGGAGGTTACCAGGGCAGAAGTGACTGTGCGAAGGGCACCCCGATCCAGATGATTTGTCCATACCCAAGTACTATATCTTTTATATAATGGTGTGGTGGCCTAGAGGTGAAGATGCTTGCCTCCCACTCGGAAGGTTGAGAGTTCAATCCTAGGCAGTGACAGATGTTTCTCCATCAGCACACAAAGAGAAAATATTGGCTGTGAACTTTGCATAGGCATCAGGAAGGGCATCTGGCCAGTAAACGGTCAATGCCATTCACTTGCCCTAACCCCACCCTGAAACAAGGGATTACGGGGTCATAAAAGTGGTGTGTGTGTGTGTGTGTAAATATCAAGTGTTACACTTTTTTCTTTTTCCCTAATAATTTGGGAACTTAATAAATATTATTGTATAAATAATATATAACTACTATAAATAATATTTCCATTTTTGTATGCAAAGTCTTCCAATACACATTTTTTTAAAAACAAATTCATCTGGCAGGCAAAGATTTTGAAATGGGATGTTAGCACCATCTCTGTACTGTGTATCATTTTAGCATGTCACACCATTTTGATGAAAAACATGGATTTCTAAGGTTCTTTTTGCCAATCATAAAATGTAGACATCTACAACAAACAGATCACCTAAGTAGGACATGATTATAATCCTATGCATAATTGAAGTAAACTTCACAGAATTCAGACCTTCAGAATCTCAAGTCAGCTTGCAGCCTTTAATTACAATTTAACTATTAGTAAATAGTTCACTACAGTATTTAGCCTGATTAAGTTGCTGTACACTAACAGAGGGTCTTTTCAAAGGGGATTTCTGAATTCCTTTCTTAATCAATTTCCCTCTAGCACCTTTTTGCTTCTGGATTTTCTACCATTGTTTTATTTCCCAGGACTTTCTTGCAAGACCTCCATGCTGCACATATTTGAAGTGTTCACCTACCAGTATTTTATAGTTCCATGTTTTGGCCAGGTTTCTGGAGAGGTGTGAAGTTGGAATAGAAATCATTTTAAGGCAACAAATGAACAGTTTTGTTCTTTGCCCTGCAGGGGGACTCCGGGGGACCCCTAGTTTGCAACAACAGACTCCAAGGGGTCGTCTCCTGGGGGATGCAAATCTGTGCCCAACCTGGGAAGCCTGGAGTTTATACAAACATCTGCCAATTCGCCAGCTGGATTCATGACACCATCCAGAGGAACTCAGGCAACCAAGCTGCATACCCCTCCCACTAGCACGATAGAAAGACTTCACTGTATTGGGACCCCAAAATCAGAATAAATGCTCTATGAAATTAAATATTAGCTTTCTCTCTGTGTGTTTTGGCAGCTGTCATTATGTCCCTTTTTCTATGTTACACATCCTCCATAAGTTTGGCAGTAAAAGCAAGACGCAACATTCAATGTGCTACAGTATATTGTGTATACTATACCGAATATAGTATTCTGCTACTATAACCTTATAGCTGAAAGTTTAGAAATAATGATTTGCATTTATATTCAAGAAACACATATGTGTATAACAAAAGTATATTTTAAAGGCTAGATTATTTCATGATCTTCCCCATCCCTGCCCACCCAGCACTGGGCAAGACACTGAGTCCTTTCCCAAAAAATTGTCACCAAATTATGATTATTTTTATAGATGATTGCAGTGTATGGCCGAAAAGTCAATTTGACCCAATGAATATTGTGGCATCACTTAGGTTTTTTTCACTCCACAAATGGGCACAGCTGCCAGGTGAAACGCAGGGACATTTTAATTGGCAGAACTAAAATTAGCAAGTGGTTGAATTGTTGGGCATAGGATGCCCTCTTCTGGCAGCTAGTCTCCCCAACAGCAGTGTTTCAGTGGATTTGCTCTAGAAGCTGGTTTCTATAGATAATTCTCAACTTACGACCACAACTGAGTCCAGAATTTCAATTTTAAGTTTGAGTTTAAGTTCAGTTTGAGACATCACATGACAGGATGTGAAGTTACTTCATTAACAGTCATTAAGTGAATGCCAAGGTTGTTAAAGCAAATCCATTTTTCCCCAATGGGTATTTTTTGTTGGAAACTGGAAGTAAATGCAGAAAAGAAAAACATTGCAAACCATGTTTATGTGACTGTGGGATGCTGCAAACAGTTGTAAAGGTGAGCCATTTGCTCAAAATGCAATCACATGATTGCAAGAGGGCATGTGGCCATCGAAACTCTGAAAACAGATCATAAACAGCTCTGGGAAAGTTCATCGTAACTTTGAACAGGCCATTTATTGACTGGTCCTTAAGTCGAGGACTATCTGAAAGCATCATTTCCACAAGTAAGAAATCTTTCCTAGCCCTTTTCACTCATTGCACCTTATCAGTATGGTGCTTTTTTCTTGTCCTTCAGAAAAAGGTATTTTCACAGATGCAAGTTGAACAGTGAACTTAAGAGAGATGCACATGGGCACATCCACGTGTATACCTGAGCCTGCAAAACAGGAAACAGTCAGATGTTCGTTACTGTGGCAAAAGATACCGCTGCTTCTGTTTAATGCTAAACGGATAATAAAAGATATAAACATTCAGAGAAAGCAATTCTAATAGTTGTTGGTGTATGTAGAGAGAAAATTATATGTATTTTTAGTATTAACTGCTATGCAACATCAATAAAAAGGGTATAATCTGTATTGCCAGAATTGATCCAAAATTACTTTTTAGAATTAAAATACTGAATTTGCAACAGTCCAACCTTTATGGGGTGAAGTAGTAGCTGGGGTTGCAAACAGACAGTTAAGTAATCTAGATTTAGTTGTGTAGGCCACTTAATCTTCTGAATTGCACCAGCTGCATTTCAAGGTGTAATCCAATCCTAAACTGCAGCCAATATTATCTACGTTTTGTAAAAACAAGTTTCGTTATCCATGGTTCAAAGATTCCTTTATTCAGCCAGCCCGTAGTTAGCGCCATGATTTGGAGGACAAATTTTTTACAAACGAGCTGAAGTTCGTCCTTGTTGCCTTAAATTATGGTTTGGCACAAACTCTAAACCAGAATAATAAAGATTCACGTTGCACATGCTGAGACAAAAACAGAAATACCAATGGTTCTTCCTTTCACAAGCTGGATAACAGAGTCGGAAACAGGTGGTGGTGTTTTTGTAAAGAGTGGTAAAATAACACAGATACACACACACACACACACACACGAGCCTAGTCTGTTATGACACTAAGGAGAATAAACTTTTACTTCTGGCCCAATGCACAATTTTGCTTTTCCAATTTCATGAATTATTATTTTGCCTGTTATCCTAGAGATAACATCACAGATTATTGCAGAAGTGCACACGTGGACCTTCCAAAATGCTCAGCATTTGTCCATAAGGCTTTATGGATACTGTAGTCCAAAACATTTGAAGGATACCAGACTATCTATCCTTATTTCAATTCTGGGACTTCTCCGGTCTGTGACCCATAATAAAGATAACTGACTTGACTCTATGGCTCTCGAACAAATGAGAGAAACCACTTGATAAGAGTTATTACAGCAAAATATGGGAAAAATGTCCATCCAATGTGGATGGACATTTGGATTTGGATATAAAAGTCAATTGAATGATAAAACACATTTTCATAAAAATGAAAAGACTTTGAATCCATTCCATTAGATGCAAACAATACTTCTCTTCTCTCTTTTCGGAACTCATTAAATTCATTAATGAAATCAAATCCAAACAGTAGGAGAATCCACAGTAAAAATTCACAGGTTTCCCATTAACTTCTGGTTCTCAAAAAAGAAAAAAGTTCTTCCTCCCAAATCAATCTGCTGACATCAATAAAATATTTAATCTACTATAAAACCTACTATTTTAAAAATAAGGCTTTTATTACAACTGCAATATCAAAAGTATACAGAGCTCCATAACTTCTGAAGCTTGCCACAGGTACGCCAGGGATATGATCCTGTCACTCAGTTCAATCAACAAGAAGGATCCTCCTCGACGACCTCATCTTCATCTTTGGAAGCATAGATAGCCAGGTTCCGCCTTTTGATCTTCTTGGGACCAACTGCTCCTTCTTTGTTCTCATCACTTAGGCGTTTCAAAGATTTAGGCGTTTCATCAGGGCTTTGCTCCTTTGCCTGATTTCCATTACTGGATTCCTCCAGTTCATCTTCTACAATATCCAGAGTGTCGTTCGGGGACACTACCATAGAACCAGGCAGGATTCTGATATCAGAAAAGATTTCTGAAGTACTGCAGGAAAGATCAGAGGACGGTCCTTCCGATGTCTCCAGATCGTCATCGCAGCTATCATCATCCAATAATATTTCATCAGGGTTCAAAGAAATTGAACTAGTAGAGGCATCAGCACTAAACTCCATCATCGATCCAGTAGTGTCTATTTCTTCTTCTTCTTCCTCTTCCTCCTCCTCTTCATCCCGATACACATCACCTCTGTGCTCTTCCTTCCATTGTTGAATTTTAGCATTGATGTCCACAAGGCCGAACCGGGCACAGAACTCGGTCGTCTGGGGGTTGATTCTATGAATCAAGTCAGTCTTTTGCTGAGGCCTGTCTGAACTGTAACAAGTCTCTGTGATGCTGAAGTTCTGGGGAATCACAAGGTCATGGTTGACCTCTTCCAAAAGCTTCTTGGTATCTTCTTCCATAACACTGTAGTCCCACCTGCAAAAGGTGAAAAGCTCAGAGTTTCAGTGAAATAAGCCTTCCCTATTCTGTACCCTTCCCACCAAGGTGGTCCCTATTTTACTACTTGCATTTTTTTTAACATGCTTTCAAACTGCTAGGTTGGCAGAAGCTGGAGCAAGTAACAGGAGCTCGCTCTGTCATGCGGGGCGCGCAACAGCGCTCCATGAGCCTTTAGCATTTAGTCATGCTGGCCACATGACCACGGAATCGTCATCAGACAGCGCTGGCTCTTCGGCTTAGAAACGGAGATGAGCAGCGCCCCCTACAGTCGGGAAGGACTACCCTGTTTCTCCAAAAAGACGACCCACCTTGAAAAGAAGCCCTGTCATGTTTTGGAGCGCATGTGATCAAATTAAACCCCACCTACAAAATTAACCCTAATTAAGACCCCGCCCACCCAGGGGTGCAGGGGATGGGGTGGGACACACAGGTAAAAAATAAGCTAGGGTGGGAATGGGGGTGGGTGGACTTGCCCTACATACCAGGCCTCACACACTCCGACACCTGTCTCGCCTTCTTCTGTGGCCACTTGCCGCCACTCGTACGCATCGCCCCAGCCTCTGTTTCACCTTCAGAAGTGGTGAGTGCGAGTGGTGGCAAACAGCTGCAGAAGAAGTGGACCAACAGCGGGCTCCTGCTCGGCGGGGCTGTTAGTGCCACCACCGCAAGGTGAGTCAATAATTAGAACCCTCCAAAAAGAAGGCCTAGCCATTTTCTTGGGGGTCAAAAGAAAATAAGACCTTGCCTTCTTTTGGGAGAAACATGGTAGCATGTATGTGCAAGGGGAAAACTTTACCTTTATTGTACCCCTCTACGTATTTTAATCAGGAGTGAAGAAATTGCAGAATTCCCATTCAGTGGCATCACTTCCTACTGGCCATTCTTCCTACAGCTACCAAAAGTTGTGATTCAGCATCATCTGATATAACTGTAGGTTGCCCACTCTTGTTTTTGATTGTTACTTAACAGGGCTGTCACCCATGTGGACAGAATCTGGTAGACACAATGCACAGATAAGTCCTCAGCTTACAATCGTTTGTTTAGCTACCGTTCAAAGTTACAACAGCACTGGGGAAAAAAATTATGACCATTTTTCCGCATCTCCATTGGTCACCTGATCAAAATTCAGACAGCTGGCAACTGAATCATATTTATGACAGTCGGAGTGTCCTGGGATTACATGATCCCCCTTTTGTGACGTTCCGATAAGCAAAGTCAACGTGGACTCAAGATTAATTTAATAACCGTCTTACTAACTTAACAACTGCAGTGTTTTGCTTAACCGCTGTGGCAAGAAAGGCCGTTCAATGAAGCAAAACTCACTCAACAAATGTCTCGCTTACTGACATAAATCTGGGGCTCGATTGTGGTCATAAGTCGAGGACTAATTGTATACAAAGTCTTTTAGTCCAAGGGAGGCTAGAAAACCTGGTGTACACTTCTACCCTACAGTTCTGTAGAACAGGGGTCTCCAACCTTGGCAACTTTATGACCTGTGGACTTCCAACTCCCAGAATTCCTCAGCCAGCACATGCGCTGGCTGAGAAATTCTGGGAGTTGAAGTCCACAAGTCTTAAAGTTGCCAAGGTTGGAGACCACTGGCCTAGAACAGAGTTCCCCAACCTTTCTGGGTTGGCGGCCTGGACGGTGGGGGAGAGGAAGGGGCAGGGGCCTTTACATGTGCATGTGCGAATGGGGTTGCAAGCATGTGATGCAAACGGGATGGTGGCGGTAGTTCCCTCGCAGCGACGGTAGCCACCCATACAGTGCTCATACCAACACTAGCATTAAGTGTGTGCACTGGCCAACCAATCATGTAGCCCGATGGCCAACAGGCCACGGCCCGATAGTGGGCTGCAGCCCATAGGTTGGGGACCCCTATTCTAGAACTTCAGACTGAATTTACCAGCCCACAAGATTACGGTACACCTACTTTTCATGCAGTCCATTATTTTCAGGCATATTCCAGTAATAAGGAGAGACATTAATGAGATCATTCGTAGCCTTCAGAACAGCAATCCATTCCGGGTCATATTCCAGAATGTCGGGTGCGCTGGAGTTGTGTTCGATATCTACAATCTTAAGAGAAGAATCAGAAATCAAGAGAGGCCTCTTGGCTCTCACAACAGAGAAAAGACAATCACGAACTTCAGGCAGGGATACCTAAACAATACATGCCCTCGACTTTCAACGGTTCATTTAATGGCCGTTCAAAGTTACAACAACACTGAAAAAAAAAGTGATTTATGACCGTTTTTCCACACTTAACGACCGTTGCAGCCTCCCCGTGGTCATGTCATCAAAACTTGAGACGCTTGGCAATGGACTCATGTTGATGATGGTTGCAATGTTTCCCGGGGCCACGTGATCCCTTTTTGCAACCTTCTGACAAACAAAGTCAATGGGGAAGCCTAACTTAACAACCATGCTATTAACTGAACAATCGTGTTACTCATTTAACAACTGCAGTGATTCATTTTAGCCATGATGTCAAGAAAGGTCATAAAATGGAGCAAAATTCACTAAACGACTGTCTCGCTTAGCAATAGAAATTTTGCACTCAGCTGCCGTCGTATGTCGAAGATTACCTGTACATCAGAAGCCTAACTATAAAGTAGATGTGCAGAATCTTTACTTAGGGATCAAAAAGGACCTTCGTGGACTTCAATCTGGACTCGTGAGCCTAAAGGCTTTCACTCCAGGTGACTGATACTATTTGCTTCTCTCAGATTTGTGTCAGAGCTGTTAGGAGTGTAAAACTAACAGTTGGGCTGACAATATAAAAACCAGGATTGTTACTTTAAGTACTGTAACTTTAATGCTGAAAGTGTGATTGGCTGCTGCTTCCTCAAGCGGCCATAAGATGGAGCCAGAATCACTGGTAGATGCTGATTACTGTTATTGTGGCTGAGGACTTAGAAGTGCCGTATTAAACAGAGATAATTTTCTGTGAGTTTTTGCTACTGTTTGCAAACTGTTACCGAACTGTATACTTGTTACTGGACTGTGATTATTGGATTATCCCTGCATTGAACTGTTTGATGACTGACTGACTTTACTGTGTATGAATTCGGATTGATTGATGGACTTTGCATATCTCTATTTCCACGGAAGTAAAAACCTATTTTAATACCCAGTTTCTCTGTATTCTGGTTTGTGTATTCTACCATAACACTCTCACAACGCTTTGCTTCACACTCGTTCTCCTAACGGGGGACTATCCTTAACAAAAGCATAAAGCTGGAAAGGCATAAATCACGGAGGGAAAGACGTACGATCGGAAATTCCCTTTGCTGTCATTATTGTATTGAGTAGGAGTCTCATTTGTAAATTGATGAGGTACAAGCTCTCCAAGTATGTCATGCTTACAGTTAAAACCCTTCTCCCAAACTGGATCAATCAAAGTGAAGGGCACCCTTCAACCATTGATCGATGAAATTAAAAACAGGTGCAAATGCAAATTCAGATGAGGTTAAAAAAAAACAAAAATGAAAGCACATCCACAAAGTGGTTAGCTAATCATTTTGCTCTCTTCCCACAGAAGATTCCAAAGTTTGTTGCATCTTACTGATATATGCTAATGCGCCAAAACAGAAAAAAAACTGAAGGTTGTTTTACCTGAAGGAAATCCCTGTGAGGTAGGCATTTATCCAGAGCCAGAAACTTGGTAATCTTGGGTTGCTCTTCACTGTTATCAGCCTAAAAAGCAAGAACAGGGACAATTATGATGTTATGAAAGATGCCACCTTTTTTAAGGTTCAATTTTTAACGTTCATGGTAACATTACATGATTTCTAGCTTCTGTTGCCTAAATACCACTGTACTCCGTGTCATCTGTATTCTATAATGTAGTGTTTTCCTCAACCTTGGCGTCTTCAAGGTATGTGGACTTCAACTCCCAGATCTTGTCCTTTAAGACAACTGGCCAGGAAGTGGTGTGAATCCCACCATTTGAGTTGATCTTATTTTACTATTGTGGATTTCCCCTTCCCCACAATTTGGCCGTTCTTTACTGATGCTTTAATTGATTTTATTACTTGTTTTAACTTACTGTAACCTACTGTTCCAAGTCAATAGCAAGGGGGTAATCTTAAACCATGAAATAATAAGTGAATAAATAAAATAAGTAACAATTTTGGTATTCCTTTAAGAAGCTGCTATCTTAACTATTATAGTTTGAAACAGACTGTCTCTGACTACTAACATTATTCCCGTGAAACATTTTGCAAAATTGGGAGATTATAGCCACCATTAAAGTTCTCCAGTTTTCATTGCAATGTACTCAGCTTACAGAAAACAATCCCTTTCGCCAATTCTGTACATGTTTTACCTCTGGGGGGGTCTCCAACCTTGGCAAATTTAAAACTGGATGCTTTGAACTGTGCTCATGCACTGATGATGTCTCCTTGAATGGTGACGAAATGTTTGCAACCAAATTGCCCCGCTTGGAGTTCAACACAACAACCTAACTACCAACCTGAGCTACTTATATACAAATACATTTCAAATGTAAAACTTGTGGACTTCATCTCCCAGAATGGCTGGCTGGGGAATTCTGGGAGTTGAAGTCCACAAGTCTTAAAGTCGCCATGCTTGGAGACCTGTGTCTTACCTGATGCTTCATTAATGCTGCAAATTTGACGTGCAAATGAGCCGAAAACCAGTAACTGGGTTTCAAGTGGTGCAGGAGTTCTGATGCTGCTGGGCTCCCTAATGTGTTGCTCTCCACTTCTGATCGGAAGAAAGATTTCTTCTTAAGGAGCAATGCCTTGTTTCCATAATGGTAGATGCCTCTAGGCCAATCATGGGACAAAAATACGTCCATGGGCTGCTTGAGCTGTCAAGCCGAAACCAACAACAGAAGTGAAAGATCAGATCCTTCCCTGGTGGTGTTTAGATTTTTAAAGACAGTTTTATTTCACCAGGCTGAATCCTAGCAAAGTTTTATGGGTGCATTTATCTAGAGCAGTGGCCCCCAACATTTTGGGCACTGGGGAACAGTTCCGTGGAAAGGATTTTCACTTAACAACCATGTTACTAGCTTAACAAATGCAATGATTCGCTTAACAACTGGGGCAAGAAAGGTTGTAAAACAGGACAAACTCCCTTAACAAATGTTTCATTTAGCAACATAAACTTTGGGCTGAATTGTGGTCATAACTAAAAGGACTACCTGTATGAAGAAGAGCCCAATATATTTAGATGTTTAGACTTACCTGCTTGAGCTTGAAAACTTCAATATTTCTTACATGATAAATGCTTCGTATTGTGTCCTGGTTGTAAGGAGGATATTCAAAGTGACCTGAAACAAAAACATCAACTTGAAACAGTTACATCAAGAAATGTCTTCAGTTCACTTTGAAAGACAGGCCCTGGGGTAATCCATGCAGGGGGAAGTCCAGGACAGTTAGGCTAAACTATTATCAACTTAAAAATAAAAGCCCAGAAAGCGATAATGATAAGCCACCACCTCCATAGCATGCCAAAACAATTGCACAGATTAATCTAAGTTTGAGAATGTTGAGTTCAAACTCAAAGGAGACATGAATTGAACAGAAAGAGCTGCTAGACTGAAAATCGTGTTGCGTTTGGACTTATCCCTCTGGTTTCAACAAATATTGAAAAATTGTGAGGGTTAACTCCTGCAGTCAAAGGAAAACAATCTGATAGCAGATTTGATGGTTACCAAAAATAGGGAGCACATACAAAACAGGGCCACCCACCTAGAGAACTGGCCTTTGATACATGGCAATCAGTAGAATTCTTTCATAATGTTTCCTTAGCTTTTCTACCTGATCAGAAATTATTCCATTCTTGTGTGTTTATTTTTTATTAGTTCCAATGTAACTTCAGCAGCAGCCCGAGAGGGATTTTGGAGATTGTGTTAGTCAAATAACCCAAGATCAAACTATAATTTCAGATCCTGTTTTGACAACCCAGCTTCCCATTACAGTCGATCCATCCTAAACTTATATATAGAAACAAGCCACAGAAATATCAATGGCCCATTTGCTTAAAACAAGACCCTGAAGAATTACTCACATACCTCTTCTGTAATCATGACCTTTGAAAATACCAGAGAGGCCACCAATTCTCAGCCCTCGGTACCTGATAACTCCAGCATAACCTATAGAGAGTAATAAAGTGACTTTGACAAAGAGATCCAGGAAACATTACCTAGGCAAAAGGCAACGATTTTAAATCCAGAACATCCAGATAACAATTGAACACATCTCTTCCATAAGTCTCAAGGCTCAAAACATATTAAAATGTTGCACAGCAATTAAAATGCAGCATGGAAAAAAAAATTAAGATATAAAATGCTGGGGAAAAAAAAAAGCTGTTTCAATATCCTGAAGCAAACGGCTGCAGTTAAAATGATGTGTTTTTTATGATATTCTGCGAAATGGGCAGCTATATAAATTCGATGAATGAATAAATAAAACACTGACAGAAGAACCACATGGTCTCATCCACCTCTTCTCCATTTCTACATCAAGCATTTGATATTATCAAGCCAGAAAGCAAAAGGAACATTACCAAGATAATAGATGTTGGGGGCCACCCATCCACCATATGGTAACTCTTGCAAGTGGTTGGAAGCCTCGTGGTTGCCACCAATGAAGATAGTCAGGATAGGTGCTTTCTTCTCTCCAGAATAATATCTAGGAAAAAGACAGTTGGAAGTTTGAGCTGTTTAAAGGTTCAGGTTTTTTTTAAAAAAATTTGGTATCTTCTACTTAGGAGAAGTCACAGGACCGTCATTAATTAACCCTTTCAATAGGAACTGAAGGGACTTGCCAAGAAAGTATGGTAGGCTGATAGCAGTGGTGGAAATCAAATATTTTTTTAGTGGTTCTGTGGGCGTGGCTGGGGTGGGGGTCATGCGACTGGGTGGGCAGTTTCTATAAGCAGGGCAATAAAGATTAGGCTAGAAACAACTCCAGGATGTTTCTTTCCTGCCTTCCTTACAGGATTAGCCCTGTACAGTGGAAAAAAAACAAAAGGAGATTCCTCCTAACAACTGGTTCTCCGAACTGCTTAGAAAATTTACTACCGGTTCTAGCGAACCTGCTACAACTTGCTGAATTTCACCTCTGGCTGCTATGCATAAAATTATAGCTGTGTTAGTCAAATAAAGGATAGCATACTTGATTCATTTTTTATCAATAATTGGTCGCTAGTTGCAATTTTTAAAGATGGAAGCCTGAGATCGGCAGTTGTGTTTTAACCATGCACAGCACCAATGAGATGGGCGGCCCTATGAATTTAATAAATAAAATAAAATAAAATGAAGGAAAGTAATACAGTAATCCCATCCTGTACAGCCATCTTGGGGTAATGCAGACCTGGGTATTTTACTGGGTATTCAACTGGGTAGTTGGAAGTCCATAAGCCTTTAAAGTTGCCAAGGTTGGAGACCCGCGCTTTGGAGAAAAGCTTGACTCCCTCTTCTTTGGGGCAGCCCCTCAGATATTGGAAGACTGCTATCATGTCACCCCTAGTCCTTCTTTTCATCAGACTAGACATACCCAGTTCTGGCAACTGTTCTTTGTATGACACAATACGACTGCTCCCTGTTGAACATCGACGGCTCCTCCGTGGAGATTGTAGAGAGCACCAAATTCCTTGGTGTTCACCTGGCAGAGAATCTCACCTGGTCCCTCAACTCCGGTTCCATAACAAGGAAGGCCCAGCAGCGTCTTTACTTTCTGAGGAAACTGAGGAAGGCACAGCTTCCACCACACATCCTCCCAACCTTCTATAGAGGGACCATCGAGAGCACCCTGAGCAGCTGCATCACCACCTGGTTTGGGAATTGCACCATTTTGGATCGCAAGACCCTACAGCGAATAGTGAGGACAGCGGAGAAGATCATCGGGGTTGCTCTTCCCTCTGTCGTGGACATACACACCACACGCTGCATCCGTGAAGCCAGAAACATTGTGGCTGACCACACACACCCCTCATACACAGTCTTTACTCTCCTGCCATCTGGAAAGAGGTACAGAAGCATTCAGGTCCACACAAACAGACTGTAAATGTTTCTTAACACCAGCCATCAGACTCCTGTACACAATGAAATTGGGACCATAAATACTTGTGTATTTAGCCTTTTTTCCCTCTAAGTTCTTAGATTTAGAGCTATGTGTAGTTCTGTGTCCTGCTCTTTTTCTGTTTTTTTATCTAGGTTGTCTGATGTAGCACCTTGGTCCTGGGGAAACGTTGTTTCACTGTGTAGTGTACTGTACATTGTTGAAATGACAATAAAACTTGACTTGTTTTAGCCTTCGCTGCACTCTTTCCAGAGTCTTTTTTTTTTTTTTTTTTTTTTTTTACACAGTGGCGACCCACAACTCACAACTCTGCACCTGCAACGGACCTTCTCCCCCAGCGCCCCGGTCTCCCATTCCTACTCACTTGGCAAAGCCTCCCAACTGGCGGTACTTGGACGGCACCGCCATGCAGCGGAGGTCGGCCGCGTTGCGCACGGCTTGGAAATCCCCGGCGCAGAGCAACAAATCCGGCCGGGCATCGTCGCCGTGGCGCTGCTCCAGCAGCTCCAGCGTCTCGTACACCTTATCCAGCGCGCCATGACAGCACCCGGCCACGGCCACCTTCATCTTCCCGGGAAGGACATGCGCGCTTCCCTCGGCCTGGCCTCTCGCTCTCTCTCTCTCTCACGCAGGCGCCCGCCTTCGCTTTCGGGACGCGGCCGGAACCAAACCGCCGCTTTCTTGGGCCTCTGCCCGAACGCCCTCGGAAGTGGAGCCGGGGTGGGATTCTGCGCTTGCAGGCTTTTGCAAGCCGGCCTGGGGCTGTTTTGGAGCCAGTGTGTTGTTGTTTCCTTTCTGCTTTCCTGCCCCAAAGCTTATTTTTTTTCCCCGGATTGGTGGTTTCTCTGGAAAATGGCGGGGAAAACGAAAGATTCGTGGGAGCAAAACGCGCAGCGGAACTCTTGAACTCGCTGCCGCCATCTCGTTCCGTCTATCTGGAAAAATTCGCTTTTAGAAAACGGGAATTCCGTCTCTGAATTGCATTTTTTTTTAGGGCGCCTTTCCTTTTCCTAACGATGCATATATGTGGTAAAAGGCGAGCCAGTTCGGTGTAGTGGTGAAGAGGCTGGCTTAGGAACCAGGAGACAGTTGTTTTTAAACCCTTCTAACCCTATTTTAGAAATGAAAGCTGGCTTAGGTGTCCTCTCTCAGCCCAATATAACCCACCTCACAGGGTTGTTGTGGGGGTGGGGGAAATGGGATGTACGTTGGCTGTCTTGAAGTTTACATATAAAGTAATAAAGGCAGGGATTAAAAAAAAATCAAAAATCAATAACATAAAATGGCCGCCACAGATGGGCTGAGCAGCTCCATAGGCGGTAACTCTGGCCTCCTGTTTTGTAATTCGGCCCCTAAACCTGCCATTAAGGTGCCAGCATGGGAAAGATGATGAAACTGGCAGAAATGTGTGTAAAATTCAGAAAAGGGCGTGGGCCCCAACGTTGGGCGCTTGCCAGGGACATGACGCAGATTGTTGGTGGGTAAAAATGCAGAACAAAAACATGGCGTTTCCCAACAGCCTTGGAAATGAAAACTTCCCCTCCAGAATCTGGAGAAACTCAAGTCACTCTTAAAAGTCAGTTTTCCCCCCAGGTTGTTGATTGCACCATCAGCAGGCCTCAACTGCCAAGTGTTCTCTTCCCTCCCTCTCACGAGGTCAGTTGCATAACCTGTAGGAAAATACCAGAATGGAGTTGCCCAAACCTATTATTGAACCCAAATTAACTCTAGCCACACCTTTCCAAGCAATGCAGATGAATATGGAAAAGGAGCCGCGGATGACACTTGCCTAGACACCGACGGTAGCGGTTGATACCCTGTGGGGTCGACAAAGGGTGCTGTGCATTCAACATCAAGCAAAACGTTTTTGAGTATGGAGTTGCTCCTGAGGCAGGAGTGGAAAATGACGGATCTGCTTATACTTTGGCAAGGTCCCTAAACTGCGGGGAAATGGCCATATGCTTCCTCTTGATGATCTGCTTAATTTGGATGCCATGTTTCGCTTCAGGTAGGTGGTGATAACCCCCAGCTAAGGCAGGCCCTTCAAGCAAAGTAAATAAATCAAGTAATATTTCTAGGGGCATGGATTTAGAACAAAAGAAAAGCTTATTTTCTACCAGAGTTGCAAAAGTTCAACAGATTCTTAGTAGCTCACTTCGATAGAAACGGGATACAAGAACAGGTAGTGCCGATCCAGCTTAATGTGTTTTTTTTTACCAGTAACCGAATTTAGGGAAGAGGAGAATCGTTTTGTTGAGGCTTGTTTGTAATATGAAACTCTTTGGACTACATTAATGTGTAAAACTGAAGCTACGGTACTGAATGTTTAGGAACAGGTATTTCTAATACGTCACTTAAATGGAACTGATATTTGGACATTGGTTTAAAAAAAAAAACCAGAATAACCTGGTAGATTGATAGAGTGATGAATATGCACTGTATTAATTTCAGCAGGTTTATGCTAGGTTTGTTTAAATCTAGACTACTCTGACAACAACTAAGGAGAAAATCATAAGACTTACATCTTTCACGTTACGGGTGACTGAGAACAATGTACTGTAATGTCATTTCCTATCTGTTGTGGGAAGAAGTGGAATACCTTAGAACGATGGGTCAATTGTAATTTTGAGGCAGGAAACAGAGGATATAATGGGATTAAATTAAAATTAAATTAATTAGGGAAAACTATCAGTTTGTGTATAGTGTTTGATGTTGGATTCAGTCTTGAAGTGTTAGCCCAAGTCTACCAAGAGTCATTTTGGAGCTAGGTGGTCTTAGTTAATAAATAAATAAATAACAAGACTTTTTCTAAGTCCAAAGGGATAATATTCAATTCCAGCCAGATTATTCCAGTAAATGGGATAGCAAATATTTTTGACTTATTGTATTTATTACATTTATATGTAGCTCATCTCACTGTCATGCAACTGTGGGTACCTGACTTAGAACCATTTGTTTAGCAACTGTTTAAAGTTACAAAAACATTGAGAAAAATGACTTACAACTAGTCCTTATACTTATAATGACTGTTGTGGCATCCCCATGATCACATGATCAGAATTTGAGTGCTTGGCAACCGGCTTGTATTTACAATGGTTGCAGCGTCTATTATGGCCTATGGAACACTGCCACTGGAGGTGGGAACTGCTTCCATCCATTTGGTTTTCTGGAAGGGTATTAAAACTTGACTTTGCTGATTGACCTAGGGCTGTGACTGGGATGCTCAAAATTGGAGGTGGTTGATAGGGTAAGAAGACCTCACCCCTGTGTTGTCCAAATCCTAGTTTTTGTAGTTTTAAAATTTGTCTATTGTAATTATTTTTTCCCTTTGTCCTTGATAATCTATAAGCCATCCAGAGTTACCTTGTAGGGGAGGTGAATGGTATAAAATAAAATAAATAATAAAATAAAATAAATAAAGCTAACCCTAACCCACATGATTCATAGAAACTGCAGTGATTCATTTAACAACCGTGGTAAAAAAAGATTGTAAAATCAGATGTGATCACTTAACAACCATCTTGGCAATGGAAATTCTAGTCCCAATTATGGTCATAAGTCGAGGACTACCTGTAAACAGTAAGACATCCTTGGCAATAAGAAGAATATCGACACCAGAAACTGCAAACATCATTATGTTGCCCTTTTATGAACTGAGAAGTGAGCTTCCTCTGACTGTCATCTATTTCTTCATAATACTAGGGTCAGGCCGAGTCTTTGGCATACGTGGCTATGGCTGGGAACAATTGCTTCTGATATCATTCCAGTCCCATTATTCAGGCCAACTTGGTCAGTGACCAGTGACTTCTAGTCTCCTAAATGAGAGTATCCTGCTGCCCACAAATAAGGTTCATTCCATCACAAATAATGGAAATGAGATTACTGCTGTTCCAGAGGCCAGGGGCAGTGACAGAGAAGGCATGTTTTCCCAGTCAGACAAGATGATAATGTTTAATTGAGGAGACCTGAAGCATGTTTGCTCTGTCCAAACAGGGCATAAACCTGGAGATAGGTAGTCCCACAGTTAACCATGGCTTATATCATAGTTAACAACCAGATCTTGAATTGCACTCAGAAGCCAACGGGCTAACAGTGCAGCTTGTGTAGCAATAATGACACTTGGACTGACCAACATGTGCCTATTAGTGCACTTGCTACTCCATGAATCCACTGTAGCTTCTGAATTGTGTTCAAGGGTTTCTTTCTTTGGGAAATAGCTAAGTGGTCACCATTATGGAGGGCAGGGTAGGTAATCTTCATCATCAGGGCTGGCATATGTAGACTGCAATTATGTGCTCAGTCAATAGGTGGCAGCAAAGAGGCCCTGAAAAAACGAACTATAGTATAGTACTTCCTTTGGCGCTACCAAGTGGTCATACAGAAGTTGGCAACTTAGAATTGCTAGTCCTACAACAAAATCTTAGCAGTGATTAGCACAAATCACAAACACTAAAAATCTTAAGGGGCAAACTATGATACCCCGTATTAATTGGCTAAGGCAAGATGAAGGATATAAATAATCTATAGTTATACTGCGTTAACTATGATTTAATACAATGTTTGAATATAGTCACTATCTTCAGAAGAATGCACTGATACACTACAGAACTGCCATCTTAAGTGAATGTAAAAGGGATGCATCTCTAAACACAGAAGCACATAAAATGTGTGCTGAGAAAATGTAAAATTCTCAAAGCAGGAATACAACTTGAAGGAAAATATTTGAACTAAGGGCAAACACATATTTATAAATTTAAATAAAAATGAATTGACGCAAAGTATTCCTCGTTCTTAAGTAATGTACAAGATCTGATAAGACACTTTTTCTAACCTGCATCTTGTAAAACAAATACTAAATTGCATATCATTTAATTAGAGTTCTATTAAAAGCACAATTTGGGGTATGTCTGTTAAGTAAATTCTTCTGAGTCCTTGCTTCTAGTTAAGTCAGCATAGTCTTTAAGCTTAACTAAGCTCTTCAGAGCAGTTAGTGACTGTTTAAAATTACAACGGCACTGAAAAACGTGATTTACAACCTTTTTTTACGCTTACAACCATTGTAGCATCCCGATGGTGACATGATTAAAATTCAGACGCTTGGCAACTGATTCATATTTATGACAATTGCAGTGTCCAAGGATCATGTGATCATCTTTTGAGACCTTCTGATCAGCAAAATTAATGGGGAAGCCAGATTCAGTTAAAAACCATGTTTGCAGTGATTCACTTAACAACTGTGGCAAGGAAAGTCATAAAATGGGGCAAAATTCACGTAACTCACTTAGCAACATAAATTTTGGGCTCAGTTGTGATCATAAGTCAAGGACTATATAGTAAATACATCTGCATCTGGTAATTGTTTATTCAGTAATAAAGGATCTGATGCAATTTCCTAATAATTCAGTGTCTCTAATCTGTGAGGTAATTTCTCTTTTCTCTCTTTAATATGTCATTTTGATGATTCCTACATAAAGCTGCGTTACTAGCACCCCCTCAGAATATTACAATTCTGTCCACCAACATGAAGCACTTTCTCATTTGGAGCCCAGTTGCGGAGATTGTTCCTGGCGAAGTTGTAAAATACTCGGTCGAATTTCAAGGGTAAGTGCTTCTCTCATCTTGAGTAGCCTAAAGCAGGGGTCTCCAACCTTGGCAACTTTATGACTTGTGGACTTCAACTCTGGGAGTTGAAGTCCACAAGTCGTAAAGTTGCCAAAGTTGGAGACCCCTGGCCTAAAGACAACTTAGCATGACTGATACTAAATATGTGCTCCTAGACATCTTCAACTTATACCAACCAAATATGTGAGACTAAGACACAGCTGATCATTTCAGTTGCAAGTAGTGGAAGTTACAGTCCCACAAATTACAAGATGAAGGAAAGCTATTTTTTGTTTTGCTATACTCAGTATAACAGTTAAATAATAATGAGGAGACACCACAGTGATTTATGAAGTTATGCTATAAAGAACGTGAACAGGGTAAATTGTTCTCCATTTTGTCTTGTACTCATAGCAGATGTTGTCTAGTAGGACATTCAAGATAAATAAAAAGAAATGCCTCACATGGTGCCAAGTTGATCAATGAAATTTGGTTCTATGCAATGTGGTTGAGGACCATCATTTTCCTTTTTAAAAAAGAAAGTAAACTAAGGCCCTTCTTTTGTTGAGTTACAGCACCCAAATGGTTTGGCAATCCAGTTTTGCCCCTTGATCACATAATGTTGACCTTAATTTTGTAGAAGTCTTAGGCACCAGTTTTTATGTACCACTTTACTTTTCTATAGTTATTGAACTGACCATTGTTTGGGTAGGGAAAAAATTAACTGGTTAAGCCTTTAATCTGATTCAGCACGACCTGTTACTGGGAAAGCTATCAGGGTGAGATAACTTTTTTCCATTAGGCATTTCAGGTGTAGGAAAGACAGGCAGCTAGGAAAGATGGAAAAATGTGTTAACACAACACCACAAAACCAGCAGTTGAACCCCATTTCCATCCATGCAGTAAGTAAGTTCAGAAAAGTCCAGTGAGAGAAATTGGAAAGAAATTCTCAAGCACCTTGACAATTAGGTAGAAAAATAGGAGCCTTTTTGACCAAAGAAATCCTCTTAGAAACTGCAAGGCAACATTTAGATAAGACTCGAAGCATCTTGGTGTGTGCGTGGAGGATGGGTTTACTTGTTCCAAAAATTGAGCTCCAACATTCCTCCTAATCAGGATACAAATGCAGGAATATAAGATGGAAAAAAATCTCCCAAAACAGGAGACTGTATCACTTTAGACTACTGGGGACTGATATCCTTTTTTTTAACCTTCTTTTAGAACAATTAATCAGGGAACAACTTGCCACCAGAAGTTGTGAATTCTCCAACACTGGAAGCTTTTAAGAAGAGATTGCATAACCATTTGTCTGAAATGGCATAGGGCAGTGGTGGTGAACCTTTTACTTACCAAGTGCCGAAAAGTACGTGCTTTGCGCGTGCCATCCGCACTTACGTGCAGCTCTTCTACGTGTGCTGCATGTGCAACTGCACCATCTGCACATGCATGCAGCTTTTGCACATACAATGCATGCGTGCTGCATGCAGGCACTCGCACACACATGAGCAATTGCGTGTGCCTGCAGGAGAGCTCCGAAAACCAGCTGGATTTCCTGCTGCAATTGTGCGCATGCACAACAGATGCCCGAAGACCAGCTCGGTCTCTGCAATCACGCATGCATGCATGCGCAGTCGCATGTGCATGCTCAGCTGGAGGTAAGTTGGCTGACAGGTTGTGTGCCCAGCAAGATGGCTCTGCGTGCCACCTGTG
>JAEANM010005046.1:5213-20063 GCA_017656035.1 Myanophis thanlyinensis
GTGTGACAACCTATTAATTGTGCTCCAGTCTTGTTCAAGGAAGAAATGTTTCCTAAATATGCCACCCAGATGCTTGGGAACTAGACAGTATACAAAAATATGTAAATAATTTTTTTGAAAAAATTTGTTTTATCCTGATAAGTATTAGCTGGGGAATAAATTATGATAGTTGCCTAGGACCACCTCAGATATTTCTCTTTTGCCAATATCAGTTTCCTCATGTGCTAGAGATGGAAGGAGAGGATACAGGCTATATTCCTCATTTCCTTTTGTTCTTTTTTCTTTCCCTGTAGAGATAAAATAGAGCAATTGTACTCTAAGAATAATGGGAAATAATGAGAGGAAACCAGAAATTAAAATCCCATGTGAATAGAGTACCTGATATTGAAGCCACTGGAAGATGCTCCTTAAGGGCATTTTTTCATCAATTCTTCAGATGATATGCTTAGGAAACAATAAAACAGGCTAGACTTTTGGACATGAAGTTAAAGGCCAAAGACTGAGTTAAAAACTTTTGTCTTTCTATGTGAGATAGGTATTTTCAAATCAAATCAAATCAAATTTTATTCATCACATGCACAGACATACATAGTACGAAATGCAGTTTTTTGTTTTGTTTTTTCATTTTAAGCCAGGCTTTTGTTGATGTCAGGAAAATGTCCTTGTAGTTTCCTTGGGAACACTACGGAAATGGCTTACTTATGCCTTTTTCTGGAATGTTTTTCTACGTCGCAGTCTAACATACAGCCTTGGGATTTCCTGATGGTTTATTTTACTGAAATAGAGTAATAACATGGTATCTTGTATTTTATTTCTGAATTTATGTAGTCAGCTAAGGGCTTTTCAGAAAAGTAAGCTCAGAAGTTTATGAATGTTTCTGATTTGAGTAATGGTATAACCAAAGATTCTATAAAAGAGTTAACCAAACTTTTATTGAATTAAAAATGAATTTTATACCACAATTAGAAAGAAAGTCATATATAAAGAACATATATTATAGTTCTGACAGGTTTCCTGGCCTGGATTATTTGCAAAATTTCTTTTAGAATAATTCATTGTGAGCTACTGGTATCTTTAAAAACAAAATTCTGAGAATTGTTTATGTTCTTACACAGTATGTTATGTGTACATTAAGTGTAGTACATATTTCTGGGGGAAAAAGAGATGAAGAGGATGACCAAAGGAGTGGTAGATAGACTCTGTTATATGGCAAGGGTTGTGCTGTTGGAAAATCTGAAATAACAGGTTAGGAACAGATTATCATCATGAAGAAAATTTATCTATGTGGGTACTAAAAATTGATACAACTTTGTGCCACATAATCAATCTGTATATACTACAATAATACACTAAAGTATAAAGAAATTATTTATATTCGGCTGTGCATTTTGAATTTGACTACCACCACAAGCTGCTTCAGAGTGTGCCAAGATGTGACTGTAGCACAAATTCCTTAAAGCAATGAAACTTCTCAAAAAACATAAATAAAGCAATTCTCTTAAACAAATTGCTAACCAATTATCAGAAAAGAGGCAGAAATTTTTAAGTTATATTTAGGTACTAACTGCAGCCTATAAAGATTGTTTCTTTGTATTATGTGTATATACATGTACTAATAATGACACATCTCAGACACTGGTGGTACTGGCCAGATTATTAAAAAATTCCACCAGTATAGGCAGTCCTCAATTTATGAGCACAATTGAGGCCAAAATGTCTGTTGCTAATTGAGACAGTTGTTATGAATTTTGCCCAGTTTACGAACTTTCTTTCCAGAGTTAAGTGAATCATTGCAGTTGTTAAGTTAGTAACATGGTTGTTAAGTGAATCTGGCTTCCACATTGACTTTGCTTGTCAGAAGGTCGCAAAAAGTGATCACATGACCCAGGCACTGCAACCATCATAAACATGAACCAGTTGCTAAGCGAATCATGTGACTATGGGGATTGTTGCTATGGTTGTAAGTGTGAAAAATGGTCATAAGTCCCTTTTTTCAGTCAAAGCCTACCTGTGCATGATTGCTTGCCACAAGGAGGGTTGTGAAGAATTCCAGTTCATGTGAAAGCATTTGCATGATTTATGTCCCACGATTAGGAACAGAATTTTCTTTGTAAGCAAGGGGGTTGTTAAGTGAGTTGCATCCAATTTTATAACCTTCCTTGCCATAATTGTTAATTGTATCATGAAGTTGTTAAGTGAATCTGGCTTCCTCCATTGATTTTGTGTGTCAGAAGTTGTGCAAAATGGGGAAAGATAGCAAAATGGTGACCAGAGGACCCCAGAACAGTGCAACCATTGTAAATACATGGTGGTTGCCATGGACCCACATATTGATCCCATGTCCATGGGGATGCTGCAAAAGTCATAAGTGCAAGGAGAAGCCATGAGTCACTTTTTTCAGAGCTATTGAACCTTCAGACAGTTGTTAAACAATTGGTTGTAGTTGAGGGTTATTTGTATGTAAAGACTCCTTTGCTCTATCTATACCAGGGTTTTTCAACCTGTCTGGCTTTGCAGCCCAGTTTGGGGTGGTGGTGGTGGAGGAGAAGGAATGATTCCACATGGGCAATGGGCAAGTGTGTGCACACAGCTCCATTTGTGTAAATGGTGAGCATAAGCACTTTCCGCTCACACAAATGGAGACCGTGCCCGTGTGCTCATCTGCTGCTCACACAAGTGGCGATATGCTCGTATGTTCGCCCACCACTTCTACAACCTGGTTCCCAATGGCTCAAGGCCTGGTAGCGAGTTGTAGCCTGGGGGTTGGGGATCCCTGATCTATAATTAATCTACTATCCTCTGGGATATTCAGTTCTGCATAAAAATGTACTAGTGAAGTGCCTTTATATATTTTACGAATATATATGCTTTTCTCTTTACATTCAATAAATGCTTAATGAACAGCCTACTGTCTGAGTCCATTTATTTGCATAAAAATACTTCTGAAGTTCCTAATTTCTATCCCTGTTATCCAACTATTGATAAAACAAATCCCAAGTTAAAAAATATTATTTTTCTTTTAACTTCAGCATTAGTCTTTCCATTTCTGCACAATCCAATATTTTTTTAATTATATCTTCTTCTCTAGGTGTTTCTTCTTTTTTCCAATGTTATGTAAATACAGTTCTTGCTGCTGTTAAAACATGTAATATCAAATATACATTCCCTTTATCATATTTTTCTGGTATTATGCCTAACAAAAATAGTTCTGGTTTAAAATCTATATGGGATGTTCAGGTCTGTATAAAAATGTATCACTGAAGTGCCTTTATATATTTTACAACCTTTTGAAAATAGCTTTAAATCTTAAATGTCTTAAATCCTCGCTTCAGTGTTTTAGCTTCGATTTCTTCAAACAATCCTAAAATTAAAGGTTTTTTTTTTGAAGTTGATGAACTTAATAATGGAATGAAGCATGGGATTGTCAAGTGAACAAGCTATATGTTGACCTGAATTCAGATATCAGAACTCACAATCCTGAAGAAAATCTATATACTATGATTCATTATACTCAATTCTATTTTAGTTGCAATTTTATTTTAGATGCAAATCTATTCTCTCCCCCCTCCCTCTCTCCCTCCCCCTCCTCTCTGTGCTTTTTTGTTTCTTTTATTTATTACATTTTGGCTTTAATGGTTCATCTCCCTAAATAAAATTATTATAAAAGAGGTTACATTAAAAACAGCTTTGGAGACATGTGAAGTCCCAAATCCAGTGTATAAGACAAAGAGCCACCAGAAAAACAAAAACCAAAATCTATCCATAAAAGGTCTTTTTTATAGCTGTTTAAAACTCTTTTGTTACAAAAACGCTTTTACCTTTCAAAGTAAGGACAAAAAAAAAAAAAAAGATATTTGAATAGAGGATTGCTTTGATCAGAGGGATTTATAAAAGGTAGCCCTTGACTTTCAGCCATTCATTTAGTGACCTTCAAAGTTACAATGGCACTGAAAGAAGTGATTTGTGACCATTTTTCACACTCATTGCAGCATCCCCATACCTATTGTGTAATCAAAATTCAGGTGCTTGGCAACTCGTTCATATTTATAACAGTTGCAGTGCCCCAGGATAATGTGATCACCTTTTGCAACCTTTGGACAAGCAAAGTCAATGAGGAAGCCAGATTCACTTAACAAACCATGTTACTAATTAACAACTGCAGTGATTCACATAACAACTGTGGCAAGAAAGGTTGTAAAATGGGACAATACTCACATAACAACTGTCTCCCTTAATCAACAAAAGTTTTGGGCTCAATTGTGATCATACGTTGAAGGGTATCCATGTTTGTAAATGAGGGAAGGATATCCCATAATTTCATTATAAATAAAGGAAAAACATATTTATATCTTTAAATCCAAATTCATATTTTTCCTACGCAATTCCCAATCCTTAAAAAATATTATACTTCTAAGAATAGACAAAGGTGTCTATATAAATATACACAGTAATGGAATCCATATATGTATGACAGTAAAAATTGCAAAACATTTGTACACCAGGAGTGGATATAAACATGTGTTTATAAAGAAATGTACGCAGCATGTATTTGTTCAGTTTTGTTAAGTGATATAAAAATGGGATAAAAGGAGTTTCATGTCTGGCAAACAAATAAAGAGTTTCACCTATTTCTAGTTTTCATGAGGCACTTCAGCACAGATGTTGAAAAGTTCAAAGACAATTTAAAAATGGAAATAAATCATGTTCATTCAAATGTGTAATAATTGTAAGGGTGAACAAATTGATCATTATATTGAATTTGTATTAGCCTGTTACCATTCAAAGATTCTGAGAAAGTAGCAGTATATCTTACTGGATCACAAAACCATCTTTCAGGAGACACAACTTCTTTAACCAAAAGTTCTACCAAATTTTAGAGATCAAATTAGTTTAATTCTAAAGAGTTCTTTCCACTTTGATCTGGTTATTCTTCTCCTAATGTCTTCGGAGATATTTTTTTCATTCTTGTGTAAGCTTCAAACTTTTAAATCAGCCTGTAAGCGCAAGTCTTTCCTTCCAACTGTTCTTCACTCTCGTTTTCTTTCATGTTATCCGCAGTCTCTCTAACCCATCTCTTCATTTTATATTGTTCCCTTGGTGCCCTATTGGCAGACTTCTGGGTTCTGGTGTAAAATGTTACTTTTTTCTTTTCAAACCTCAAACGTATTTTTTCCCTCTAACTGCAATAAAACTAACCTCAATGTGAGAAGGAAATATTAAACCTTCTTTGTGTGCGCGTTATATTCCCTCTCCCCCAGGTTTTTTTTTTTTTCTTTTCAAAAAAGTACAGTGTTTCTTTAAAAGTCTCCATCTGCGTTTCCCATTTGATGCGCCTCTAAGGTTTCGTGTGATTAATCGTTGCGTACTTGGCTTTGGTTGGAGGGGCTGAGGATGCGAGTTAAGCCCTCCCTCTCTCAAATTTCTCCTCCTAAACTTCTTACTCACACCCCATACTTTAAAAAGTGTTTCCTGGGCTCAGTTGCTTCATAGCAAGGAAGCGCCCGACCTGAGAAGGAGAAGGACATTGTCCTGCGGACATTGAGGAAGAATTTTGCTAGCTTTCCCGATCGACTCGATTAGTGACCTGTTAAAAGCAGCAGCCACAGTGCCTTCTCTCCTCGGCGCTTGCTTGCCGCCAAACTTCCTTGCCTTTCCGACGATTTCATTCAGAAGTGCCCGCGCACCGAAGCCGCAGAGCTCCATGGATCCACCTGTCGCCAGAAGCTGCGTGAGGAATCCTCACGCTCCTTCCATACTCTGGGAGTGCCTGAACCGCCCTCTCGTCCCAAGAGAAGCGTCCAACAACCCTCAAGTCCCCATTCTGCTGCCCCCGAAACCAGGCTTGGGTTACCTGGATTTTTCGGTCCCCTGCCAGGCTACGGCTCCTCAGAGCCTTCCTTGCGCTGAACGCGCTTTCGAGGAACCTGGCATATCCTTCCAGCAGCCCGCTTGGCACGTGGCGACCTCCCAGAGCAAGATCATGATGCCGGCGGAGTTGGCTTCGGGTTCAGGTGGGCTAGAAGAGGCCAGACCCAGATCCAGCAAAAATAACCTTTTCGCGAGGAATGTGGCAGGCGGCGCTGAGAATAAAGCCGCCCAATGGAAAATGGAGAACGGAGGTAGGTGATCTAGATGTGGATTGGCTGGCTTGATTTTCGTTCAGTCTTTAATTGAATATCCTCTGCTCTGCATTTATACTGAATCCTTAATCAAATTAGTTGTACTGTGTAAAGGTAATTTTTAAAGAGATCTCTGTGCTAGATTTAGATTGCCCTTTGCTACAAACTGGCTTTAAAGAGATTGGAGACATCACGATCTGGAGATTGGAGACATCACGAAAGAATCTTGGGAATTGTTTTGGAATAGTGAGGGGGGGGGGACGACGACAATATATGATCTTCCAAGTGCTGTCAATCTTCAACGGCCAAGAGACACGGAAAAGGAATTCGACAACATTTGGAAAGCCAGAGGTTGGCATGTGTGGGTTAAGGTCCCAGGGGAAACTAGTTTTACAGAAACGAGACTCCTCTTTCACTTCGGAGTGAGGGTTGTATAAGCATCTTCCGAATTTCTTTGAATGATAAATGGGACTCTAACGATCAAAACGTGACCATTGCTTCTTCTCCAAAAAAAAAGGAGAAAAGTAGAAGTTGGATTTATTTAAAATAAGGGCATGTCTGATTCCACTTTGAAACGTAACTATTTCCAGAATATGGTAATTCCAATTTACAGGATTACAAATTACTGTTTACTGGTTTCCAAGTTTACCAGTTTGTATCCTGGAGATATTGTATAGCAACTCTCTAAAGAGAAGACTTTGAGAGAATGCCGGTTTGTCTTCTACTGTCGGAGTAAGGACACCTGAATAGAAAGATGTGGTACAGTATTAATAATGTCCCATTTTTCAATTACTTCCCTTATTTATATGCAGGGATTGAGACTGCATTCTGGCTTGCTACAGCAGGTGAGAGGTACACCAGGAGGCTGGTACTGAGATCAATGGAATAATGAAGTATTAACAGTGGATGAGTTCATCAAAAGGAATTTTATTATTTTTACTCACAGTTTGGCAACTCTGATTTGAAAGGATTTGGCTTGCACATAATCTAAGGTTAGGTTCTGCTCTCTTTTAGATGTGGCTACTCAGTGGTGTGATGGTATTCAGAGCACAAGTGAGTATTTTTGTTTATTGGACTATACATTTTATGCAGTTAAATGATGATTGCATCAGCCCATCTCATAAAATATGGCAGAGAAGGTATGTTGCTGACACTATTTGCCAGGGACTTAGTTTGTTGGGTCCCAGGAGGTGGGCTTCTTGATTGTGATGCTTGCCTATGGAAGATTATCCCAAAGTCAGGTTAGCCCCATCCCTGTTTTCATTCTAGAAACATTATCCTTCAAGACCTGGTGTGTCACCAGGCCTGGAGCCCCGAGGGACTGGAGACATTTTTATATGGCTGCATTGTAGTTTTTTTTTTTCCTAAACCAAATCCCAATTAATGGCAAAGTTCCGCATTTGGTTGAAGTCGGTGGTCAGAGATAAACAACCATCAATTGCAACAGGCAGCAAATTTGATCTAGTGGTGGAAATTGTCAAAATTCAAGGAACTTTTTTCCTGGATAGTTTAGTATCAGATAAAAAGCAATGATTAAATGCAAATAGAATTGATAAAATATTTTTTAGCCTGTCCTTTGCCTTAAAAAGGCCAACTTCAGCTCCCTAGCCTTGAAAACATTCCAGACTTGGATGAAGCCAGTGGATGTGTACAGGAAGCATATGTTTCTCCCCCTGTCTTTCTGTGTGTATGTATGTAATGTGTGTGTGCACTTTAAAGTTCAAGTACATTTCCCCTTTATCTGATACCAGATTTTCATTGCATTGTTACCAGCTGCTCTCTTTTTCAGGCTCCTGACCTGATATAATTTCATGATGAATAGGAAACTTATTTTTCATCATTTACAATAACATTATCAAGATACTTAAGGATCCATCAGGGTATTTCTTTGTCTATTTCAAAGTGGAAGATCTGTGTTTTCTAGACTCTGCCTGCTCCCTCTTATTTCCTCTACCACATATCATCTAATTGGATCTTTTCAAGCATCTGGAGGGGGATGTTCCATAGAAATTTTGCAGCGCTAATTTGCCTGGGTCATATTTTCTGCTTTTAGCAAACCACATTCTAGTTTATGCATAATTTATTTTGTATCTTTTTCATTTTTGTTCTGTAGCAATAACTTAGGATTCTTTTGATATTTTTCTCTGTTTTTTCTAGCTTCAGTCTAAGTTCACACATCTTGCTGGCTACTGGTTTAACTAAACGATCATTGGTTGAATCATTGAATGTACTGGGTTCATGGCGTGGAATGAGCCTCCAGTGACTGAGCCTGGAATTCTTGGGAGGGGGATTGTTTGTGTGCTGTCCTGATGGGTTTAGTTGAACATAATGATAAATATCTCCCTTCTATAGAGAGCCAAGGTGCAGTCCGCGGCAACCCTACAACTGCCTCAAAGAAAGAAACCAATAGCTCCAGAGCACGTAAGGAGCGCACAGCATTTACTAAGGACCAGCTGAAGGAGCTTGAGATGGAATTTATTCACCATAATTATCTGACAAGGCTCCGGAGATATGAGATTTCTGTGAACCTTGATTTGACTGAAAGACAGGTAAAGCTTTTCTGCTTGGTGTGCCTCTGCCTAAAACAGTCTCCTTTTGGTTGGGGGATTTGGGGAATTGAAGTCCATGCATCTTAAAGTAGCGGAGATTGAGAAACACTGGCCTAGAGAAGGAGAAGGAGTCTGGGGATATTCAATACCTGCTCACTTATAATCAATATTTTTAAAAGGGAGAAAGAATGTTACCCAATCCCAAATAATATCAACATATCTTCTTTCTAGCAGTACAGAGTGAGTTTGTTTGTATCCTGCCTTTATTATTATTTAACTCAAGGCAGTGAACATCCAACCCACCTTACTCTCCTATTTTTCCCCACAACAACAACCCTCTGAGGTAAGTTGGGCTGAGAGAGAGGGATTGGCCCAAGGTCACCCAGCTGGCTTTCATGGTTAAGGTGGAATTTAGAACTCACAATCTCCTAGTTCCTAGTCTGATACCTTAATGACTAGATCAAACTGACTGAGGCAATAATGCATCAGATATTTAAAAGCACAATTCCCACAAGACACCATGGCTAAGACAAAACTAGCTGATTTTTGGAGATGTTCTCCTTGCAAAGTATTTGCTTTTCCATTAGGTTTAGTGCTTCCTGTCTGTCTTGCTCTTGAGAGTTAACTGAGATTGGAGTTCAAGAATATGGGTTTTCACATGACATTAAACATGATTTAACTATATTTTGCATTGGTCATCCTGGCCTATTAGATACATAGTGTTAAACCATAAACTAGTGTCTGGCTTGCACATTCTTCTAAAACAAAAGCAACCAACTCCACAGCTGGATGGGATGTGTAAGACCAAGTGCAATGGCAATGCTCTGAGAATCCACACTTTGTACCCTGCAAACAAAGAGCTGAGAAAAATGCATCTGGAATTTGCCACTCCATTGCTACATAATTCCTTTCAAAATTATGCCTGCTTGCTTTGGCAGCTTTTTTCTGGCTGCTGGTAGAATGCAGACTTTAGCAATTATTTGGTATTAATGATTAGTGAAAAACAAGTTTAACTACTGCAGTTTGGGATGCTGTAATGGAATGGCCTGTCAGGAAGCCAACTTGGCAAACCTCAAGTATGCTAAATTACAACCTCCTCCCTCTGATCAGTGGGCATCTGGATTATGAGAGGCATGATTCAAAGCTTATGGAGATTACCTGGTTGAAGAAGGCTTGGTGGCTCATTCAGAGTTTTCAAGAATGTGTAATAAGCCCAATATCTTAAATGTGCAATATTCCAGCAATAAAAGGAGACTAATTGAAGACCTAATAACTGGATTCTCAATTGTTTGAAGCCATAGTTTGCTTTAACCAAGGTTTTAATAAACTGCAAAGATTGGATATTGATTATACACCAGGATCAAACCGGTAACATTATTGGGTCTGACTTAGCACAAGGTATGAACCCAGTCATGGGCTAGTTCACAAAATCCTTGTGCTATATTTGTTCTTTATTTTTCTACCGTATGTGGTTGATTAAATAAATCTCTGCAAATGTAGCTAGTAATTCTGTCTCCCACCCTCTGTAGAGGGAGGCAGGGGTTCAACTGCTCTTTACACAACCTAACGCCTTAGGTTTGATTTGGAACAGAAAAACTTCCGAAGAAGTTCACAGTTTGTCAGCTTGAACATGCGGTTACATTGCAGCTTAAAATAATCAGAATTGCTGTTTTGTTTCTTGTGCAGGTTAAAGTATGGTTTCAGAACCGCAGGATGAAATGGAAACGTGTGAAAGGACAGCCAGTGTCACCCCAGAACAACACGGAAGAAATGGACCCTGCTCTCTCCTTAAATCCAGAGTAGCCTGTTCTCTAATAAACTGATCTCTACCTTGTAAGAATATAGGGGATACTATTATTAAGCAAGTAATAATCCTCCTTAAGATTTATCTTTTGTCTATGATGTTGGAGGCAGGATATAGAGCCAAAGGTGCTTCCCAGAATAATCGATTGCTTTACTCTCTCTCTTTCTTGGAGCAAGTTAATCAAGAAGGAAAATAGACCAGAATTGTGCAAAGAGAGATTCCCAATAATTCTGTGGTTGAAATCAATGCCTTTTTAGAACAAAAAAGCTCACTTGGAAACTATATTGAGTTCAGTTTACTGCCTAGGTTCTCACTCTTGAAGCAATGTTGTTGCAACTTTGATGCAGCAACCCTGCTGTTCACATGTATTGTTTGGTTAGCCTCCTGTGAGCTCGTAAAGGAACTCTTACAGAGATAATCTCGGGAGATTTCCACTTGAAAACAAATGCTCCCTTCCATTAATTGGGTAAGCATACATGCTATGTACTTTTGATGGCAAAATCAAAAGATGGGTAAACTACCTGAGGCATTGAGGTTTATGGCACAAATACGTTATCATTGCAGTTATGAAATTCACTGCTCTCACAATTCAGTTCTCCATAAATGGTGTTTTTTGTTTTGTATTTGTAGTGATTTTAAAGGATGGCCTTGAAGATCTGGTACCAAGACAACAATCAGCTAAATGTGGCTTGAGTCCAGACCAAAAAAGTGCTTTATGGAAATGCTTCAAACAATCCCATCCCCTATTCACATGAAGATAAAAGGAGGAGAAAGGGAAGCATATTGATACTCGCAAACTCCACATCAGCCTCACAGCATAGAACAGGTTAAAAAGTAGAAACCAGGCAGACCTATTTTTATTAGAACAGCTATAATAACACCTTTTTTGCAGCTCATTGTGAATTAATCAACTAATTTTACCTACAGTATATTATACCTACAGCATATTATACCTACATTAGCCCCAGGGAAAGATAGATGACAAATAAATTTAATAATAATAATAATAATAAAGTATATTTTACTTGATTTATGTCTTTGTGTGTTTTATATAATGTTGCTTGCCCCCAAATGAATAGCCTCTATGATTTATAATTTTTGATATTATGGCAGTGGTGAAATTCAGCTGGATTGCACCACATCACCCGAACCAGTAGTAGAGATTTGCCCCGCCCACCCACTGCTGCCCTTATCCTTCCTTATATGAGCTTCGTTTTTTTCCTTACTTACCTGAATTAGCTGTTTGGAGCATCTAGGGAGCCTTCCTGATGATTCCTGCTGCCTCTGGAGCTTCTAAAAGCAGTTTAAAGAGCAGCAAGTTTGGCACACATGCACACGCACTGAACTAGTAGCATAACTGGTTGGATTCCACTCCTGTATTATGGGTTTGCATTATATAGAGCTGGTAGTTGGTCTGTTAGAAAGTGCTGCATCCCAGCTGGCCCAGATGAAGTGTTCTAATGTTCATATATGTACTGAATTACATGAGTAGAGTACTCTGTGAGAAAGATAAATATTCATATGTATTTTCACCTTCAGATCAAATGTATGATTCTCAGAGGTGGCTGGACAGGACCCTCTAGTTTGCTTGGCAAGTTTTTCAAGAAGTGGTTTTATCATTGCCTTCTTCCTAGAGCTGATAGAAAGTGACTTGCCCACAATTACTTAGTTCTTTGTGCCTAAAGCATTCCTGAATTCCTGCTTCCCAATTTCTAGCCTGTTGCCTTAATTACTGCACCAAAACTGATTCTCTTGTGTACAAGAACAATTCTGAAACAAAAATGAAAAGTTTGTACAGAATATTCACCACCTCAGAGCAGTTCAGTTATTTTGTGAAGAAACCACTGGAGGAGTGTGATATTTATGTTATATTTATTTTTCATATATGTGGAAATTGAATATGAAATAGAGGTTTGTAGCTTTAATTTTCCAAAGTTATGTTCATCATATTTCCTACAGAGAACAGCAGCTATAATTCTCCTTTGCAGACAAAATTCCATTCCTGACCACCAGTCTTTCATATTAACACATTAGTTATCAAGTAGGAAATTTAAAAAATCCCTTCCAGAACAGCCTATGATTTCTTTAAAAGCAGGTAATCACATAGATGCATATGATCTATCATGTTTCTGAACAACAGCTCCCATCAATCCAAGGAATCATGGTCAATTTGAAAAGACTTTGGAAGATACTCTAAATTAGGTAGAGTGATTCTTTCAGTTTTTGGCTCCAACTCAAGAGTTTTGTTTTGTTTTTTCATTTTTGCCTTGAACTACTTTTCTCATCCCACAAAAGAATTCTATTCTTTTCCTATTTGGATCCAGATTATACCATTTTTAATTGGAGTGATCTGTTATTTCCGGAACATCTTTGCTCTCCTCTATTAATAAATTGCTTATCTTCCTCCTGAAAAAAATCTGCCAAATCCCTCACACGATGATGGCCCTGTTTCTGCAGCTTACATATTGAATCTGCTGTTATTCCCAGAAAATACTTAATATGAATTAACTTTTCTTTTTGAATTTGTATGACACACTAGCTGAATTAGAGTAAGAAACCATACACTTCACACAAGTTACTTTGGATGCTGAATGGCAAGGATCCCAGTCTCAGTTTAGAAATGACCAGGTTATTCAGTTGTACAACACTTCTGGAGTAGTACATCTCAACTTCCTTAATGAAGTCACTCATTTTTCTAAGTTGATCTAATACAGTAGATCCTAAAACAAAGAGTATGCTAAGCCATTCAAAAGTAGCCAGGTTTCAAAGTTTAAGATGCTGTATCAAGTTTAAGAAACCTATTAGGCAAATTATATGAGTCCAATTTTGTTTCTCTTCAGCATGGACAATCTTTTGCTCACATATAGAATCAAAAGACATGGGCTATGAATCAACTTTTTGTTGTTATTGAGAACAGACTTTCCAATCTAAATATGTTTGTTCAGAACAATGAAGACTTAAAACTGCAGCCAATTGTAAAACAAATACTTAAGCAGATAAATATCTGCAAAAGTTTAACATGTTCTGTGAACATGTTCCATCCAATAATTTGAGAATCATGTCAGAATTAAGTGCATGATTTAATTTTGTTTAATTTAGTTGTATTGTTAATTTTATGTAAGAAACCCTCCCTGATCTACTACAAACCATATTTTTGTCAAAATAGAACAAAAAACCTTGACCTCTTTTAATTTTTAAATTTTTAATTTTGAAACAAATAAAAAGTAATAGTAGTAGTTGTCATTCTGGGGGATTTTAAATTGCAAATAAGCCACCTTTTTTTCCTTTTACTGAAGCAGAATCCTGGTCTGAACAACCAACAAACAACACTAAGACAGATTGGTGTTTGTAGCACCACGGATAGCTCCTAGCAGAAAATTTAATGTGAGCTGGTAATTAGTCAGCTGAACTATTTATGGGCCAACGGATACAAATCTGGATTTCAGTAGGGACATTTTTCAGATATCTATGGTAGGAATTCTGTAGTTCTTTCATTGCAATTCATATTTTTCAGAAAATAGGGATGTGGATAGAACAAGCATTTTTAAGATCAATATTCTGGGACAGGCCCAGGATGATCATGAACATCTGAGCAGTCTCTGACTCTGCAGCAGTATTGCACATCCGGGAAACCACCATTAATTATAGCATCAAACCACTTAGGTAAATTAGCTATGATGCAGTAAGGAGGCAGTTATAGTAGCAGCAAATCCATTAGATTCCTAGTGTAATTTCACAGATGGAACCTTGTACAGCTAGTCCTTGACTTACGACTGGTTGATTAGCGAATGATCCAAGTTATGATGGGCTCCCCCAAAAGCTACTTATAAACTGGTTCTGAAGTTCCAATGGCCCAATCCCCATGATGACTAGATTTGGGGTGCTTGGGAACTGACCTGTATTTATGGCCATTTGTATCATCTGTAGTCAGGTAACTGTGTTTCACAATATTTTTGCCAGAAACTGAGGTTTACTTTTGGGTTTTGGCAAAAGTCCTAATGGGTTCTCCCAACAACCACAGTGTTCACTTTATAGATACCACATTCACTGAATAACCATTGCAAAAAGATCCTAAAATTCAGTTTATTGTGTGATAACCCTGTTTTATGATTGTTACAACTTACAATCATAACTGCCAGGCTCAATTAGGGTGATTAGTTGAGAACTACATATACCCAGTTATCTATAGAGCAGCACCTCAGAGTCTTTTGGATAACCATAGCCAATTTCAAATTCAAATTCAAATTTCAAATTCAAATTTTATTTGTCACATGCACAATCATACATGGTACGATATGCAATGAAATGCTTACGCAGCCATTCACGACCACAGGTAAGTTAGGGCAGAATGGGAGGGTAGGAAATAGGTTGGGAATAA
>JAEANM010005047.1:0-20063 GCA_017656035.1 Myanophis thanlyinensis
CCCCTAGCCCTCCCTTCCTACCTTAACTTACCTGCGGTTGCATAAGCATTTCACTGCATATCGTACCCATGTATGATGGTGTATGTGACCAATAAAATTTGGAATTGGAATTGGAGGTAGCAAAATGCATCAGATACACTTGTATTTCTGCCCGGTTTTCATAACAATCCTGTCCTTACTTTGTTAAATAACCTTCCAGAAACCTTTCTCCCCTCTTCCATCAAATATCAAATGTTTTCCAGAATTTATGGTATGAGCAAGTTAAAGGGTTGTTATTGCGCGATAAGCAATAATTTTATTCTGGCTCTACTTTGGTTACAACTAAGACACAAATAACTGCAGACTTGACACACTTGACAGCTGACACACAAACACCCATAACAGCTGTGCTCCCTCCACAAAGTGCAAAGTAACTTGCAGAAGAAGAATATGTGTAAAAATGTCTTATATCAGCAGGAGAATCTACTATATCACCTGACATCCTCTGCAAGTGCCACAAGGAGGAATTTAGGTTTGGATAATTACTTTTTTTTCATCATCACAATTTTGTTAAAGCTTTTTTTGCAAGCATCAAAACTGGCATATCAAAGATATCTGGAATTCTCCAAATCAGAGATAACTAACAGGGGTGGGTGGGTTGTAATTGGGGCAAAACAATTATGTTAGAACAGTTTGATGTGTCCTAAATCACATATCCAGTACAACATAATAGTAGATTATTAGCATTGCTAAGTGCTTTTTCCTCTTAAAGATTTTATTGGAATTAATTCTCAAGCAATATTGCATAGGTCTGTAGACAAATATTTATTGAATGGCTGAGATTCGGTTATAATTTGATTGTGCAAACTCTTTTCTTTCAACCTTTAACCATAATGAGTAATGAGTGAAAGTAGATTTCCTGTGGCTATATGGCTATACTACTGAATCAGCACAGAATCCATAAACTAAAATCCTGGATTTTGCCAATATCCAGAATGATAGAATGAGTTTGTAATCAAACCTGAACAAGTTTGAAGACTGGGATAAAGTCCTTCAAAAGAGAGAAATGTAAGGTGTTTTAAGGGAGAAAATGTTGCACATGCATGTAAAATAACTCTACATGACAGCTAAAAAGGACTTAGATGTAATTGACAAAAAGCTGAACATGAGTCAGCAGTTTAAAGACAGCTGCTAGCAGAGAAAATGCAGGCCTGGGCTTCATTAGAAGACACATGGTATCAAACACATGTGTAATGTAATCACTCCTCCTTATTCAGCACTAGTGAAAAAATACCTGGAGAACTGTGTATGAGTCTAGGCACCACATTCCCAGGAGGATCTTGATGAGTCAGAGAAGATTCCCCAAAAGCCAAAAGGATATAGAGACTTAAAGACATATTCATTCAGGAATGCTGAAGGAACTTGTAACTTGTAACAGAGTGAACTTTATCTTCCCTCTGAAGATAAAAGACCAGAAGAGATACCATAGCCGTGGTTGTATATCTATAATAAGAAGATGGTTAAAAACCACTTTCCACGACCACATAAATTAGAAGAAGTAATAGATATAAATTGCAGCTATTTAGATTTCATATACATAGAAGCACAGGGATATAAAAAGAAAACTTCTAAGACAGTATTACATCTCAGAGTTAGCACAAGGCTGCTAGCTAAAAAAAAAAACTCCAGCAGATGAAGCTTAAACATAAAAGTGGTTCCCCACTGGTAAAATTGGGCATAGTGTTTATAGTGCTTGAATTGGGAGGATATGGATTGGGAGGTCTAAATTTGGCATCAATGAAGAGAGATATAATTTTTATTCATCAAAATCCTGGCATTCAAGAAAAGAGGAAAGGAATAATTGGGTCATGCTAATCAGTGGCCACCCCCAAGTCTGGCTTTGAGAGAATGATACCTCCATACATATTTATCTGTATTTATATATGTCTCTTACCTCTGAGACACTGCCTACCAAAACAATAAGCAAAATGTATGCATAAATATATTAGACATGAGTTTTATAGAAGGTTGAGTAGTTTTTTGAGGAGGCAAACAGCTTGTAATCCTTCATATGACACAATTTCATATAATCATAGTATAATGTTATAATATATGGAGAGAAGAGGATGCTTGAGGGTGTGTGCTTTTTTAAAAAAAAAGAGGGGGGAAAGAGAGCAGTTGTTTGAGTCATTACAGAACAGAACTATTCCCCTTCTTGAGTTCTCAGCAGTCTCTATGGGGCAGGTGTAACTTTCATTTTGTTCTGTTCTTCTTTGCATTGGTACTAGACCTCAGATCTTGCAGAGTAACCACTTCCTATCTATTCAGCTGCTTGTCTTTTCCTGCCAGCTAATTACTATTCAGATAAAGTCACACAGAGACAGCATAGGGCACAGTCAACTAGAAAGAACAGATTCCATTGACCTCGACCCCTTTCCTTTCTTCCAATAAGATCTTCTCACTCCGCATCCACCCACTCTGTGGAAGGCAGAAAGAGAGATAGAAAAATAAAATCCAACTGCTCCTCAAACTTCCCCAGTGGGGAAGCCGCAAGGCGAAAAGCAGTTTCCAGGGATCAGAGCTCAAGCAGATAGTTTTCCATCATTCTGACATTTAAAACAATGAAGGCATCCAGCAAGCACTGAATGAGTTACGTAAAATAAATCCAGGAGGGTAAGGAACAGATTTGCTTCTCAGAAGAAGGGTTGAATTGGAATAGAACCAATTTTGTACAGGGCAGGGGTGTCAAACTCAAGGCCTGGCAAGCAAATTTGGCCTGGGAGATTCTTAGATCTGGCCCATGGGGTCATCCAAGAAACAGCATAGGACTGGCGCCTGGCACTGCTGCTAGTTAAAACGGACTCCCAAGCTCTGTTTTCAGCTGCCATGGTCTCCTGAAACCCTCTGCCAGTGAAAACAGATCTCTGGAGGGCCACACACATTTTCACTGGCAGAGGGTTGCAGGTGGCCATGGCAGTCGAAAACGGAGCTCAGGAGCCTGTTTTCACTGGCTGGGTGCTCGGGCCACCACAGGCGCCCCCAACAGGAGTGATGTCAAGCTGGCCACACCCACTCTGGCCCGAGGTCAAACACAATGCTGAAAAGGCCCTCAATAAAATTGAGTTTGACACCTCTGGTCTAGGGGCTAAGACATCAGCTAAAAACCAGAGGTCTGAGTCCTGGTCTCACCTTAGGCATGAAAGCTGGCTAAGTGGCTTTGGGCCAGTCACACTGTCTCTCAGCCCACAGTGTCAGGCTTCAGTGACAAACTGGTCAGTCAGTTCCTGCCACAACCAATGAATCAATGCTCAATCTGAAAAAAAGCAGACCCTGCAACTGTGGGGAACTACTAGGAAGAAAAAATAGAAAGGAAATCACTATTATATTGTAAGAATATTCCTTCTTTCTGGGCAATTTTCAAATCTAAGCCTTATTATTTAAAGCAATAAAACAAAGGAAAAAGAATGAAAGAAAGGGGAAACCTACAGATCAAGTGTGGAATAAAGCAGCAGGTTCGCAGACAGTAACACAGCTTCCAACCTGCATTATTTTCCAGTGAATATTACACAGCCATAGCATGTAATGTATGTCATTCAGAATAAGCATGAGCATAAGAAGAAACTGCACAGTCTGATTGTTCAAGACAAGTGAGGTTGTTTACACTGGAAGCACGTGGAATTATATATTATGTATTATATCTCCTGACTACTGGTTGTCAGGATTTGTGTACTTGAGATACAACTGCTGGATAAATGATGTTGAAGAGCTGGCACTTGAGAAAGAGGTTTTACTACAGGAATCGGGGGATTGCCCTAAGGACATAACGTGTGGAAAGCAAATAAGGAACTACTCTGGGAATAGGGGCCAGGGGAAGGAAAATTCCTTGCAGGCAGGCTACAGGAGTATAAAAGCCAAATCCTTTCAATTACATGGCTCAGACCAGGAACTGGCTTCTCAATGTCAGTACTTCACACACTCTAGATGACCAGTCAGCCAATCCATTTAAAAAAAAAATTATGCAGAAGCCAGTTCTTCTTTTTCTCTGCTGCCAAAAGAAGGCTGCAGGGTGAAGGAAGAGGTCAGGGACCAGACTGAAGGAAATAGTCCCACAGGAAACTGGCTGAACCAAGGGAGGCCACAATTGTCCGTTGGTGCTTTCTTTTTCTGTATTATGTATTGACAGAGTTTATTTAACCATGATTTGTTAGGATTAGGATTAGGGTTGTATAGGTTTACAAAATATGTTGTTCACACAATATGCAAAGCCAAACGATACAAGTGATATTGGCTAAGCAAGAAATACTGTAGCTTTAAATTCAGTAAAAAGAAAAAAAATGCAAAATGAAGGCTTGTGTCATGTTTTTTTTCCTGCCACTTTCAGCTTTAATCGATCACGATGCAATAGGGCAGGCAGTGCAACACACTTCCTTGCTCTTGGAATTCATGTTTAAGGGCAAAGGAAGGGTATTCCTGCAATTAGAGCAAACACAATGGGTTAAATGGCCAGAATGACTGCCGGAGAAGCTGGGAAATTCTCCAGAGTGTGACCTTGTTTATTCAAAACAAGAGGAGAATAAGTCAACCTCCAGGGCAATAAAAAAATATGTGGAAACAGGAAAGGGTCAATTCATGTAATTGCTCTGCTTTGCAATTTAAATAGTTTCATGGGGGCTGACATCTGAGGTGTCTGTTCTGGTCTTCAGCATTTTCAGGATTCCAAGGTTGTGAAGCTCAGCATTTTGTGAGATAAGGGTCCCAAGCTACATGTGCAAGATTGCTTGCGCTCACATCTTCCGGAGCGGGAGTTGCTGTGAACAGAATTCATGAAGGAAACCGGATGCTTCCCCATCTGTGACAAATGGCAGACACTCCTTTCCTCTTGCTGAAACAGGAAACCTCCGTCTACTATCCCAAACACTCTGGTCTTCTCAAGCACAAGTTGTTTTAAGATGCATGTCCTTATTCACCCAATTATGTTTCCTTCCTCTCAATGTGGTAAATTCAGTCAGAGAAGATCCAAGATTATGGACAAAAATGGCAAGAAAGAAAAACTACAGGCCTCTGTATAACAAATGGGTCTGAACTGAGAAAATTAACTTGTGAACAAAAGGCATTTTTAGCAAGCAGAGATTTTCTGGACGTATTGCTGCCAGCTGCACTTGAGTTAATAAAAGAAGAAGAGGCCAAAGGGTAATAGGCTTTGGTGGGCTCATAAAAGGCAAACGACACAGAGTTCTACATTATTCTCATTTTCTTTATCCCATGAAGAAGGAAGGATGGAAGGAAGGAAGGAAGGAAGGAGAGGGAGGGAATATTTTAGAAGATATGAAAGATAGAAGATGTCAGCAAGACAGGGGAAAAACTACCTGGGAGAGGATGGCATTTGACATAGACACCTTCTGTAGCACCAGATGGAGACTAAAGTTATTGCCAATTCCTGCCAAGTCAGGAAAGGAAAGAGATGACATCATAATGAGGTGATCACAGGCATAGAGAATCAAGGGAAGGAACAAAGGCAAAGTGCCAGGAACACAAAAAGCCAAAGCTCTGCACTGGGTATCAGATGCTCATGTAAGATAGGATGGTCAGATAAGCCTTGGAACAACAACAACAACAACAACAACAATAACAAAAACCCTAGATGATGTTTTCAGAAAGCAGGTGGAAAAGTATTATGACCATGTTGTAAATATAGGGCAGCTGAAGAAAAAGGCAACCCTGAGAATTCCTAGCAATGGGGCCATCTTCAAATCACCAAAGCACACCGGCTTGTGTGCTCTTAATAGTTGAGTACAAGCAGAGACTTTTTTTCTCTCTTTCCTGAAAAGAACAACATAATGGGAAAAGTCACTGTTTCTCAAGTTGCACATTCTCCCAGAGGAACTGCCGCTGAGACAGACAGCTTGCGTCATTTGAAATCTTCCAGTCTTGTTGGCATGTTTCATGTGATAGACAGAGGCTACCAAATATAGAAAAGGTTGCTCAAATATTCTGATGGACTGCGATAAACATTGGCTATCATTTGCACAGGCCTAGAAATACAAATATTTCTGTTCAGGTTATATTTATCCAAATAGCATCCATATTTCCTGGGTTTGGTCATTAAATACAGCTTTCAAATATGGGAAATGGTCTCTTATTCTTCAACTGTTTATGAATTTGATTTGTATGTGTGTTAACATATTATATCAAAGCTTTTCAATTTCAAATCTCTGAAATCTGTTTAAAATAATTTTCACACACTAACACACGTACATTGAAAATAAAAATCACTTTTGCACACAGTACTTTCTCAGTTTCAGCCTCCTGAGGCACATCCTTTTTCTTATTATCAAGGACTTTTTCATCCAGTAGATTTAAAATAGGCAAACCAATAACACAGTCACCGTTCCATTCCTTTCTCAGACATCCCATCCTGTAAATCCAAAACAGGTTTTTAATGTCTCCTTTATGGCAACGTTGGGCACCACACTGTGAGAAACAGTGTGGAAACTAAACAGCTAGGAAAAAACTACCTTTTTGGGCTGCATCCAGTGGCAAAAACAGAACAGCTTTCTTTGTACTCAGAGCTTATCTCAATTCCAATATGACAATGATGATGGGGAGGGAAATCTCAAGGAAATATTAAAATTCAAATCCAAGAAATATAAAATGTCAGTATCCTTTCATGCTTCCTTTAACAGTAAAAAAACCAATGTAGCATTATATACACATTCCTTTCAATAGCTAAAATTGGAAGAGCTGGTCAGGTAGTGCTTACCTGCTCTATGTTATTGAATAGTAATATATGACTTTCCTGTCCATTCATATTATCCCTAACTGTTAAGAGACATTAGAAGTTTAATAACCCATTCTGCAGCCTGATTCTGTTTGGAAGCAAGTGTGGAAAGGATTGCAGATTAAGTTCCCCTTTTCCCTTTCTATTTTAGAAAACATACTGAACTTCAACATTAGCATTTAAATAGTTGCAAAGGGAAGAAATAAAGTTCACACTTCAGTGGGGTGAATTCCCACAGTTGCAAACAATTCCTGTAACCGGAATGAAGGCAGCTTCCTGAGAGTAATAGTTAAAGAGTGCAGGAGTGGATAGTCATGGGGAGAGGAGAACTGAGGTGCGGGAGGGTTAAGATAGGATAAACCAAAACCCATAGAAGCAGAATACAGTCCCTGGGGGAGGGTGTTGTAAACTTCACGGTAGTTTGAATTATGTCACTGGCTTCATATTTCAGGTTTTAAGCGGAGAACCAACCCATCCTATTTTCTTTTTCCATAGGTCTTTTACAGACCCATTATTGTGGCTCTCATTTTTTTTTCACTTAGCTCCCATGCCAAACAGCATGCCAATTGGCAACATACAGTCATACCCTTTACCGGTGCCAACAACATCAGAGAATGATCAGCCAATATTAAGTATAGTCATCATATCTAAGTGGCAAAAATCCAGGTGGATGGTGTCAAAGAATTGGGAAAGTCCTATTAAAATGTGTATTGCCTGGATCCATGCAGTCTAGATCTCAGAACTCTGATTTTAAAGAAAAGTATCTGGCTGGGTATTGTTAGAGAATTCCAGGCAAAACTTCAATAGTCTTTCTAATATATGATTCCACTTTGAAAGTCAGGATTATGTCATATCCAGAATCTCAACCATTTAAGATGTTTAATACATTATAAACTGCCCAGAATAGCCCCACAGCAAGATGGACAATAAATAAAATAAAATAATAACAGAAGTACATAAATAGATCGCAACAGAATTTATGGCTACTTTTGAATTGAGAATTACTTCAATACAGAGCTATCAACTGCATCTATTGTAAAGTTGAACTTTAATAAAAGCTGGATAGGAAAATACTCATCCCACAAATCACATAGTTGGTAATAAACTATACTTACAAGTATCTGTACCACTACCTAATCATTGTTTGACAGCTGAATATGTAAGCTCAATCTATGCCATCTTTTTATTTTCAAATAACACAGAATCATCTGAGAGTTCTAGCCACGGTGTTAGATCTCTCATGATTTAGTCATGGGTGGAAATCAAAACTGATTTTTTGTCAGCACTTACGGTACCTATGTATAATAGAATTGAATGGTATTTGGAACTGTTTCTTAAAGAAGTTAGAGATAGGTGGTATGTTTATATGATTGTCTGCTCCTAAGCACCTGTTGGAGCCTACTGTACAGCCATAATTATTATGTACACAAATGTGAAATCAAAACTCTGATGGAGCCCATTTATTAAAGTAAATACAACATTATGTTTGTAGTATAGATGGAAACAATCATTAGTCATGCTTTTGGATGAACCATGGCATGGGCGGATATAAGGTGTGTACCCATCCTTGTCCTATTTGATCTATTGGTGACTTTTTATATCATCAGCAAGGTATCTCCTGGATTAACTCAGAGATTGAAGGTTGCATGGCATGGTGTTGTGCTGGTATCGCTATCTCCTTCAGAGTTGATTGCAGTCAGTGATGATTGGGGAGGAGAAGTTTAACCCTTGGCCTCTACTATGGGGGTGCCACAGGATTTGGTGCTTTCTTCTCTTTTCTTTAACATCTGCATGAGCTCATTTGTCACCATGGACTGAGATACCCTCAGTGCACTGATGATACCCAATACCTGGCAAATTGAGCAATATTATGAATGTTTTATTCCTGTACCTAGATGCTGTGAGAATCTGGATGGGTAACTATAGATAGACTTCAGCTGAACCCAGGTAAGACTGAATGGCTCTGGAGGCCTACTAGTTCTGAGAGTATGCCATCTTTAGTGTTTGATAGAGTTTCACTGCCCCAGAGAAATCTGGTTTACTCCTAGACTCATTGAGATTCCTGCTTGATAAGTCCAATTTTGGTACAATATTTAAATATAAATATTTAAATAGATTTACAGGGAAATTTCTTAATATGAGTGTCAATTACGTTCCAAAATGGGAAATCTGACTTTTCTTAGAAACATTTGTGCAACTGTGTGCTGAGCCCTTGGAAAAATGAAAAGTTTGTAGCCAATATTAGAATATGGGAAAGACCTCATACTTTTTATTTATGAAGTCACACAGAAGGGAATTTTCTCTCTGCTGTTTTCTGTCTTGCTAAAGGAGAAAACAGTACCTTTTAGGATTTGGCTTTAGGGAAAAAAATCACAGAAGCCCACTCAGGCTCAGAATTCATCAGCCATGAATGAAATAGTGTACTGGGCCGGTATTAGAGCTGATACAATATAGGCATTCATATTATGCTTTCTAAAGGAATAGAACTTCCTCCCTTAAAAATGCAGTTCAGTGTGAACAGCTGTCACTGACATTTCAATCTTGCATTAATCAAAAACAGATGGAAAGTACTGCCCAAGGAGGTAAATATATAGTCCATTTTTAAAAACAGTCAATTTAGGAACATGAAATGAGATAATTTAAAGGAGGCAGAAATGTTCCCTTTGTTTGTAAGTATAGAATGGATTGCTAGAGTTTTATTTAACTCTTTTGCACTTTCTTCATATCTGTTTATTCTCCTCTCAAACCCAGAGCAGGAGATGAAGTTGCACAGATGAAACCATATGAAGAAGTTCATTACATACCATACATATTGTTGCTGCTAAGTGTGTACCTTCTTTCTACAGAGCTCTTAATGGAAATCATTACCTTTATCAAATCTGTAAATACTGAAGTGTTCAATGTTTCTTAGTTACATCTGCATAATACTGGAGAATTAGATCAAATTGTAAGACCAGATTTGAATCTGGCACTGCTATTCCTTGCTTGAAATAGGCACACTATGTCCATTCTCCCAAATGGTAAAGAAGGTGTTAAAAGATTTGATAACAGAGGCTACATAGCAAAACAAGTTATTCACAGCTGCACCCTCCCCCAAACCCTTGCCTCTCCTTTGCACTCAGCAGTTCTGGTGTGCCTGCCTTATTCCAGTGCCTCTTCCACCCACTGTGTCTCTGCCCTGCTTATGTGATGTAAAACAATTCTTTTGTCTCCTCTTTAAGACATTAGCCTGCGGGGCCATTATAGGAAAGAAAGGTAGTTGAGGTCTTTTATCTGAAGGAATCCATTGAGAGTTCCTTCACAGCCTCCTCCTCCCTCCCCTATGGCTTGCTCCATAATTTACTGTGCTATCCACAACCACTCCCTCACCCCACATCCTGCCAGTTTGTCATCAACCAAGACCCTATATAGGAATGCCAGTCTATGGGTGTATATAGGCCAACATTCCTATCAACATTTAATGGGGGATAATTCTGAAAATGACTAAGGCCGTAACCCTTTGACCTGGAGTAAAACTCACAGAGAACTTGCTTCTGCTGGAAACCTAAACAACCTGAAGCTGAAAGAAACAATGTGCTCTGATTCTGAAGATCTGTAGCAGTGTGAGCAATATGAAATCTTCTCTAAGATATACAGCCCAATAACATAAGTTTGCTTGTGGGCTTGATTAAATGTTTGTGTGAGAAGACTACAAAAGCAGGGGACTTATAATAAAATGAAGTATCTGTAATAGGCAAGACTAGCAATCTAATGAAGCAATATGTTGCCATATCTATGTAAAAAAATTAACCATATGATTTAATTGTCTCTAAACAACTTTGGTTTAATTTGAAAAACGCTTAACAAGATTGGGGAGGGTTCTTATGACTAAATTAAAGTGCTATTTATTAATCTTTGAATTGCAGAACTCCCATTGTTGTCCCATTGGTGATCCTTATTTTGCCAGAAGTACAAAGCTAACTGATGGAACTATTCTTATTTATAAGTATAAAGCATGTTAAGAATATGGATTGGTGGGTTCCCCTAATTATCTTTTCCTCTCTTTACAGGATTGATTGATTGACTGATTGATTATCAAGTCATTGTTGACTCTTAGCAACCACATAGATAGTAATGTCACTAGCTGGTAGGAAAACATTTACCAATTGCTCTCAATAACCTGATATGGGGCTGTGAAAGAGACATGATTCAACAGGTAAAGCCAACAGATTTAGTTACCTGTCAACCCTCCTGGCTTTCTGCAGGTGTTTTTCTCATTCACCTTCCCTATCAAATGTGAGCAACAAAAATCCAAGGACAACCTGAGGGCAGCAAACAGCGTTTGCTGCCATTTATTGTTCTGAATTTTTGCAGCCCAGCTCTAATAACATTCTCCAAGCCTGCATTTAGTTTGAGAAAAAATGGGAAAACTAATCAGTCTTCTAGTTTTACTTTAAGATTATCAAGAAATTATACCTATAAACTTTCTATAAATATATTTAATAACCTAGTTATATAATTATAAAATTAAGCTGCTTTCCCTATAAATGAAAAATGAAAACTCTGAATATTATTTCTAGGTAAGCATCATTTGGGACAAATGTGAATAGTCAGTTTAGTTTCTTCCTTAAGAAGTAATCCAAATTGCATATCACACCTAATACATTTAGGTTACACTTTTGTTGTGAAGAAAATGGCAATGACAGAGACCAAGGGATCATCTTCTACAGCAGATCTAAAGAAAAAAAAAGAAGGGTTGGAAAACAAATCTGAAGGATTATTACTTGGTGTCTGGGAAGCATGGAGAGTGGTAGGCTCTTTTCTGTAGAGACCTGTTTCATACAGTCACTTTAAAAAACAAACTTCAGAAGAAAAGAAATTGGACATCTCACTTTGAATGCTACCTAGTCTGTTAAAAATCCTGGTATTCAAAAGAAATACATAATTTTGAATGCTGGTAAAATACAGCAGGAAAAATTGAATAATTGAAAAATTATAGGACACCAGCTTATCTCTATGCTTAGAACCATTTCCTTATTGCTGTGAACAGCTTAAGTCAAGATCATTTCTGTTTTCTTCCTTACAGGCAATTGTCACATTTTCTCACTTACCATATGTTGCATGTGTACTTGGCGGAAACCACAGACAAAGACATGTTAGGTCCTGGGCAGAGGAGAAAGAAAAGATTCATAGGTCCTAATATGATGGGTGGGGGAAGAATTATGTGCACTTAAGGCATATGATCACTTGCCTCTTAGTCAAGACTGTCAGTTACTGGAGAAATAATTAACCTCCGGTTATTTTCAATTACAACCAATAGAAAAAAGGGACAGCAGTAAGTCCAACTCTTTGAGAAAAAACAGACAGGAGGAGTGAAAATAAAAGAGATGGAAGATATTTAAAGTGCCATGCTTAAATTTTTGTGCAACTCAAGAAGTTTGTTTCATACATGGGTATATGTATAATTAATATCTTAAGTAGATTTATTTTTTGCTGTTGTTTGTAGACTTAAAATTTTTAGAATCACTAAAATGGCAGAAATGCCTACACAAATGAAGTTATATCATAAACATTTGCATCAATATGGGCACTGTGTAAATGAATGGCAGGTTACAAATAAAGTCTACCTATTTACAATTCATTATTAATCATTAAATTTGATCTTTTGAAAACAATGTTCCACTCTATGGTATCAATAGAAATAATTTCATACTTTTAAATAATGAATGCTACTTTGGTATAATATGCCATTTGGTGTCTTTTAAATAGGCTAAGGAAAGGATAAACAAAGCACATTGATAATGAACATGGTTAAAATGCAGCAGTAAAATATATTAAAATGGAAGATTGTCCATATATTAAAAACATGTTTATTGATCTTTTTGTAACATGTAGAACATTCATTGAACAGTAAACATTTATGGAGGAGGAGGATTCACTCCTAAACACTTTGGGCAACTGGCCCAAAAAGATATCATGGTCAATGGTATTGATGGTTGCTGAGGATGGCTGCATAGCCATCATTCTGCTTTCACCAGAGGTCATCCACAGGCGCAAGCTACAAGAGAATAATATAGCCCAATGCAACTCCAATTACAAATACAAAACACAAAACAGAACCAGTAGAAACCACTGTTCCTTCAGCATCTATGAGGACACTGCTATGTAGTATAGCACACTGATAATACCGCCAGTTTAGCCATGATTAAAAATACCAAATCAACACATAGTGATGGAAGAATGACATCACCTTTTATATGTAATAGTACCATATACATGTTAGTATGTATGACTAATGAAACTTTTACCAGTTTAATAAAGCAATCTACTCCATGAATATATTTTAGTACCTATGACAGAGGAACAAACTTTTTTTCAAGAGCAAGGACTAGTAAATAAAAAAAACAGAGCAGGATGTTCACTGGAATTAGAATAATGAACCAACAGGTAACTCATTATGACAAAGTAGTATAACTGATAACAAAAGTGAGTTCCACAACGGAAATGTTAAGCAGAGCATATGATATTGTTTACCTTTGGAACATTGTGGAAGGACAATTATACACATAGCTAAAGCAAGAACTCACAAATATACACATACACATTTTTTAATTTTTATGAGGTTATCCTCATATTTATTAACAGCATTTAATTATTTTACTGTTTATGGTGACAATTTTATGAATTTTTCATTACTTTAGTATAAGAAATGTAGAGTTGTAAAAATAAGCAGCATACAATGGTTTAAATGAATTTCTACCCTTTGTATTTCATGCACCAAGGAGGTTCTTATGTGCTTATATATAAGGAAGTACAAGAACAATTAAATTCCCATTGTAAGCAATACTTCTCCAGTTATTTCCCAATCACAATTATTCAAAACTTGTATAATTATTTGCATTTGTTTTTATGAAGTTTAAGACCAAAAATCTGAACATTAGCCATGATTAAAAATACCAAATCAATACACAGTTATTGAAGATTTCAGTCATGAAAATTACTGGTTAAAGTAAAATATAAAGAATATAGTCATCACATATACTTTATTACAAAATACAGAATCAGGAAAACTATAAAAATGATTAACGACTTTTGTAGTAATTGGTGAAAATAACTAATTCTATTTAATTACAGGCAAATAAATAAACTCTGTCTATTGTGCTATATCAAAATGTGTTTGAAAGAAGGAATGATTAATTTCAATTTCCTTTATTCCATGCACACTAAGAAATCATTCTAAAGGATTCCCCAATCCTCTCAAGCAGATTTTCAAGAGATACAAAGAGATTTAGAAGGGAATAAGAGCAGGTGAAAATTGTCTCCCTTCCCATTTTCATACTTTGGCGCTCCCAGATTGTGAAGTTCTGCTCCATCAAACTCTGGACCCAACCCAACAGAAGGTATTCTTTTGAGAGTTAGGTGCGTAAATGAGTAAAACCACTGAGTAAATTTAACAATAGGATGAGGAATTGAAGATACCTGATGTTTTCACTTTCTGTTTGAAACATTTTTTTATACAAAAATGCACCCTAAATCCTAAAAGCCGCTTTGAAAAGAAAGCCAATTGGGCTATGAGCAATCTAGTGTATTCTACTAAGTACTGGTACTATATGTTTAGAGAGACATGTGCATATGCTTCAATTCTAGTATATTCTACTAAGTACTGGTACTATATGTTTAGAGAGACATGTGCATATGCTTCAATAACTACTTTAATGCGATTAAATAGTGGATTGCAAGAAGCCAACTGAACTACATCTCTCTTTTGCAAGCACCACAAGCACCAATGGGGCAAGCTGCTGTTCTTCTTCAAAGATCTGAGGTTTGAGGTAGAGTCAAACCTCTACCCCCACCACCCCATCAGCTACTTCACTTAAAAGGAAGTGGTTTTTCTTCATTTACTGAACATATGCAGATCCAGTTTTGATGAGAAAAGTATAGCCTTGCAACTGCTCTCCTAGTGAAGTGACACAGCACTTTACAAAAGTGCTTCTTTCAAAACCTTTGTTGAAATAAAGCACCACTTTGAAAAAATATATGTCCTTAGGTCTCATCTTAGAGTAATATGCTATCAGCACAATACTTTTTACATTTTTCTTCTTCATAGTTCCACAGAGATAGTTGGAATCCCTCTTCTTTTTCTTTTTTTATATAAACTGCTTATATATATATAAATACTATTATTTTTCTTGAAATAATGACTGTGCCTTGGAAATCTCTTTCTGGATCAGTCTTTACCACCTCAGATCCTGTTACTATACATTAATTTTTTTTGGCCCCAAATACATTTGCTATTTTAACATCTATTTATTTTATTTGAACATATAGTTTAGGAGTTATCTGCAATTCTTTTATGATTCTATTATATTCAATAGCTTAATATCAACATTGTTTGATATTGTTCGTTATTGTTTTCTTCTAACTCTACAATTATAATCAAATTTAAAAAGTAAAATTTGCAGCATTTCTCTGTTCAATCCCAATTTGAAATTTTTGTATTCCTGTGCTGCTTATTGTTCTTTAGGTATTATTCCATCTTTATATCTTTATATCTTTAGGTATTATTCCAAGATCCATGATTGCATCTGATTCCCACCTTCCCAGCTATCCCTAGCCCTTCCTTCCTACCTTAACTTACCTGCGGTTGTGTAAGCATTTCACTACATATCATACCCATGTATGATTGTGTATGTGACCAATAAAATTTGGAATTGAATTGAATTGAATTGTATCTTCTTGTCCACTGAATGCTGAATTTGCTTGGAAGACTTCCTCAAAAGCTTATGGATAATCCACATCCGCAGTGTCTGTTAGCTCATTCCCTCTATGTTTTTGAACATTCACTAGAAAATTGGTGAAAAAGAGAAATATTTTCTCTTTAATACTTCCTATCTTTTGGGCCATGGTGGCGCAGTAGTAAAAATGCAGTACTGCTACTTCTGCTGAATGCCAGCTGCCTGCAATTTACCAGTTCAAATCTCACCAGAATCAAAGTTGACTCAGCCTTCCATCCTTCCAAGGTCAGTAAAATGAGGACAATGTTGGGGGCAATATGCTGACTGTATCAAAACCGCTTAGAGAGAGGGCTGTGAAGCAGTATATAAGTCTAGGTGCTATTGCAGTCTTCCAGAACAAATGCTAACCCTAAAAAGAAGTCAAAATGCTTCATGTTCACATTTTAATCTTTAAGACTACTAGAATGGATACAACTTGACTCATTGATATATTTAGACAAAGGATTTTTTAGTTATTTTTCATGACAAATGACATTAGACATTTGATAGAATATTGCAATTTGTTGCACTTGTCCTGGTCTATGGTAAGCGACCATTCTTACTTTTGTATTTAATTATGCCACAAGTAATAAAGTATATATAAACCACCAATTAATATCCAAATATAATATTAAAACAGTCTTTCTTCATCTAGTTTCCAGCATAGGATAAGATTATTTTAAAGACTTGATTGGACTAAGAATTAAAAATAAGGGTTAGCATCTGTTCTACTGTATAAACAGCAGACTGAGAGTTCTAATCTGGCCTAATGCATAAAAGCCATCTGAGTGACTTTGGGTCATTCACTCCCTCAGATCAACTCACCTTACAGGTGGTTGTTCCAAGAAAATAGGAGGCGGAAAGTGTATTAAGTATGTTCACTGCCTTGAGTTATTTATAAATAATAAAGCTGGGATAAAAATCTAATTTAAAAATGAAATGTCTGAAAAAAGAGTATTACCTTCATTAAAGTTTGTAGGGTTTGTATATTTTGTTACAGCTTAAATAGAGCAATTATTATCCATTTCCATTAAGTTTCATAGAACTTATCAGGTTTTTTTCAGTGGAAAAGAGATGCTACTTTACTTAGGTGTTAACAGGCATTTATCCTGCCAGGCATTCTCTGTGAAAGTTTGCAAGTTAGTTATACTATGCTAAATATTGTTAGTAAAACCACACATAATTAATGATTGTTTCAACATTTATGCAAGAAATTTAATACTGATTGGAGAATCAAAATAAAACAAATTTAAGTTATAGGGAAAGAATTTAATCAGAGAAAGAATTTTGTCAGGTAGGTGGACAAATGCTCTAAAAATTAAGTGTAGTCAGATTTATTTATTCTTTGGGAGAAAAATCCAACTTAACACTGAAAAAGTGTGAAATGGATCATATTTAAGAGTATTGGGTTTTGCCTTTTTCTCTCATAACATGAAAAGAATCTGAACTAACCACATAAAGCAATGTGGTTATGAATTTAATCCAGGAAGTGCTTTGAAGGCAAAATGACTTTTGAGATAACCTTGTCTTGCTCTGAGCACATAGGACATTCTTACTATCAAACTAACAATTTAACCCACCAATTTTTTTTTAAACCCTTCCAACTCTTATTTAACTCAGCCTCTTGATAATTAAAAAGTAACACAAAAATAAATGTCTACTTTATGTTGTATAATAAGCATATTTTTTCCTGTAGCAAAATCTCAATGAAAATGTAACTGCCCCTAAAAATAGCAAAAATAAAACAAATGTTCTTTCCACCTTCCCATTTGCCCAGCTTTGTTCACTCACAGCAGCCCATCTTCCCTACTCATCATCCTAACATTTTAGTTTCTTCTTCCAAAAAAGCACTCTGTACTGGATTTAAAACTGCTAAATATTTTTAAAAACATTTCACATCCTTCCAGCCTCTTAGAATTTTTTGAAACTCCAGTTTGGGGGTTCCTGATCTCATTCACGGTTGACACTTTGAGGCAGTAGCTCTCCAAGGTTCCATTTACAAATCTTTCCCCCACGCAATTTGGAGAGATACCAGAGATTAAACCTTAATCTTTTGAATCCAGAGAGTCAATTTATAGAGCCTTTAATCCTATAATCAACTGAGACATTTCAGCAGCAATGATATATTTTTCAGCATTAAACTTTTCAGTAGCTAGTTTTCAAACACTAAAAGTTGCCAATAGTTATAGAACAGGGGTAGGGACGTTTACTGCAAAACAACTTTGTGGTAGATGAACTACTGTATAATAGCTTTCCTTCTCACAAGGATATGATTTTTCAGTTATAAATGAGGAGAGATTACCGTTTTGTTCTTATCTGTGCAAGAACAATCCGTAAAAACCCTGATTAACCTTTTTAATCAGCCAATTGCTGAAAGGTTCCTTATCCCTGCTTTTACCAGATGACCTGATGAACTTCAGTTCAAGGCATCAGTGCACAGTGCTTTGCTGCTCTTACAGCTTTTGGACATAGATCAAGAAATAAACAAATGACTATGCAGTCACTGAATTGTTCCATGAAACAAGTTCAGGGGCTTTGGAATCTCTCCTGTACCTTACAAAGCGACCCTCCCTAGAATAATTTTTGTTCCCATCCTTTTTTAATGCTGAGTTTGAGTTAAATCTCTTAAAAGGAGGGACAAAAGAAAGCAAAGAATGGTAAGGAAACTGGACAGCTTGTGAAATCCAAAACCGGATTGGAAAGAAAAACATCATGAATTATGGATTCCCTGGAGCCGCCAGCAGCCTGTCATGTGCACGATCTGTCTCCATTGCACTTTTCTGTGCCGACAAAACTGTTGTCAGCCAGCACAGGGCAAGACTTTGCTGCCTGCTGCTCAAATGGACCCACCTCTTCCAGCACAAACACTCTATTGGAAACCAAATGTTTCGTGTAACTGATAGTGGCCCCAGTGGATAGGGAAGCCCTTGAAGAGGAGGGAGGCTTTCAGCTGACCTTGTTCACTAGAGCTTAGTACGGGTAGAAGCACCAGCTGCTGCAAGGACAGGGACACAGAGTCTCCAAGAAGGCATAAGGCAGGCTATTGTTCCAGTCTGGTTTGAAAGGCAAATGGATTTGGATAGTTGTAGTGGCACTGGCTGCTCTGCACCCTGCTAAAGTAGAACTTCTGATGAAGACAACACAAGCTGTTCTGTCATGCTTAAAGCAGTTGGAAACAAGTGGCCACAGCAGATGTCCAGCTGTATAGCAAGGGCATGGAGGGAAAGCTTCTCCTAAGGTCAAATTGGAACAAGGGTTTCTAGAGCTTTCCTTCGATGAAGAATGCCTACTTAAATAAACACACTTCTCTTTTGAACATGTACAGAGTGCTTTCTTTGGCACTGTAAGCCTGCCATGCTTGCTAAGAATGTGAAAGAGAAGGACTCTTTGGTTATTCAGAAAGTGATTTTAGTACTGAAGTATCACATTTTCCCGTATCTAGTAGTTCATTTAAACTGTTAAAATGAGAAGTCAAATTATTTTTCTTTAGTCATGTTATCTACTCATTTTTTTTATTCTGCAGGTAAAATTAATGTTCATTTAGATACATGTTTTATGGTTGTTGAAAGTTCACAGCTGCATTCTTCACAGATTCACCCATCCTCTTGATTTTAGCTGATTTTTCGGCTATATATATACTATATACTTTTGGAAGAGTATCAAGCACTTATGTGGAAATTAGTACAGGACTTGAAAGGCCAAATCAAGGAGTAGAATTCTGCTTCACTAACAGGCACATTAGTCTCCTGGGAGAAATCCATCAGGAACTTTGTCAGCTTAATCAATATGATGTCCTCCAGATGTACTGGACTTCCATTCCCATAATCCCACTGGCGATAATGGCTGGGGGATTGTGGGTGATGTAGGAGACGACATCAGGAAATTACCTGACTGGGAAGGTCGAGAGTTACATTTTATCAATAGAAATGGCACAACTTTGGTCCAAACACATTTTCAAAAGGCGATTCCAACTGGGAGAGAAATTTTTCCCCAAAAAGTAAATGCACTCTATATGACATAATAGAAGCATTTTCTTCTAATCAATGCATTGTTGAAAATAATACATTTCAGTAAAAGTAAGCAGATTGCGAGAATTCAGGGCCAAATCAAATATTTTAACGTTGTATTTTTATGTTCCTCTTATCATGCATTTCCTATTCAGAGTATGTTTTGATATACCGTACTTTCCAACAGCACATTTCCCTTCTTTATTTGGCCACATTTTAGCTGCCTGTCATAAGGTGAGCTAGGCCCTCATTTCAGATTCAAATGTGAATCCCTGCCAAATTGACCTGCTGTTCTCTCCCTTTCAGCTACTGTAACCAGCACCACACAAACAATGAATTATGAGATTAGAGTTACAGAAAAATGGACTCATTCTGCAGATGTTGTGTCTGGAGCAAGCTGCTTCCTCTAATGTTTGTTGTGCCATGTTGCTCTCCTCAGTAGCTCCACATTTGCTGGGTGGTGATTTGCGCAATAAACCTTGTTGTGTGAAGGGTTAATTATCAGCTTGCCAGAAACAAACAAAAAAACAAAAAACAAAACTCCCG
>JAEANM010005048.1:9257-19263 GCA_017656035.1 Myanophis thanlyinensis
TTTGTTAGGAAGGAAGGAAGGAAGATCTGTCACAGATTTGCATACAACCAAATAGGTCTGCGGTCTTCATAAAAGGACCAAAGAACCCCAGAAGAAACCCCAAATACTACCTGTGCAGACATCTAGATATACTGGAGCAAATTTGGCTCTTGATAGTTTGGTTTGTAGGTCAAGAAATAGTTAAGCACCCATTGGAAAAGCTTTCTCAAATGCATCTTGTTAACTTTTTAAATATAAATTAATTGTTATTATTCACTCCTAATAGAGAATATAGTTTGTGACACTGGAACTGCGTTTTTGCTAATACTGATGGCTTGACCAGCACTGGAAAATAAGACATTTGGGTCCACATAAACCTCAGAATATATAAACCATCCTTCTGTCTATAGTGTTTATTGTCCTATTTGAAAAATACTACACCACACAAAAATGGGGTGTTCTTTTGTGGTGATGTCCATATAAAATGCTTCTTAAAAAGAAGTGTGGCACTTACATTGTATGCTTTTTGATGCCATGTTAAAGACTTTCCTGTTTTGCTGACGTTTTAATTTGAGAAAACCTTTAGCCTACAGTGTGCTTTACTAGTGCTTTATTGTATCATTAATCTGCTTATGTTGAGGATTTGTTTATTGATTTATTACAGCCTTTATATACCTTCAAATTCCAAATGGCTTCAAGCAGTTTGCAATCATAAAAGCATATACCAAAACATAACAATGAACACATTAAAAAACATACTTCCCATTCCATTAAAAAATCAAGAAAAAAATCAGAATAGAAACTAAAAACAGACCTTTAGCAACTACACAGTTAAAACAACAATGAACTAGTTAATCTCACAAAGTCCAACCAAACAAGATCTTTGATTTATTTGCTATTTATTAACCTGAATCCAGTAGATGAAGCTGGTGTACAAATATGGTAATTAAAGTGGTCAAACAAATTACAATATAATAATTCTGTTAGCTGGAAAACAATCTGGATTTGGCAATATTTAACTAAATAACCTGCCTATCAGGATAGCTGCAAAAATTCTCTACATTTTTTTTCCAAAATGGTTTCATTAATTGTTGGGTTCATACAAAGTAAAATGAAGTAGTTGTGTGGTTATTGTCTTCTTTGCAGATCAATATAGTTTTCTTATTCATTTCTTAATTTCTTTCTGAAATTAAATTTTTCTTCATCAGATTTTCTAATGAGCAGTGTGCTGAAATCACAGATAGAATATTGAAGCAAATTTAGGAAAAGTGTAAATGAGATGAAAAATATGAACTTTATATAAAAGTTCTTGCTCGTTGGTTGTTATTATTGCTGAGACAGATTTTTTCTTCAATACGGCAGTTTCCAGTAGGGTGCACACCACAATTCTCATATTTTCTGGTCAGCATAACCATATTACCAATTACATTATAGGAATTATAGATCTTGGTGCTCTCTGAGGTTGGTTATTTTATTGCAGACATTTCTTTACATCAGTCCACTGATGACGTTACCTAGTTTGGTAATAAAATGTCTTCAAGAAAACACCCAAGTGCCAAGAGCATGAAAGACTCTTCATTTCAACCCTGAGATAATGATTCTCCATTATCAGAACTGTAAATTAGAACTGTAGTCCGGAATATGTAGAAGAAACCAGATGAAGAAGAGAGCTCTAGAACATGGGTGTCAAACTCTCAGCATCATGTTGCCATCACATGGTATTTCATGTTGTTGTTTTTTCCTTTTGCGAAAAGGAAGGGGTGGGCATGATCTGCAAGTGACACATCCGGCCCGTGGGTCATCAGTTTGACACCCCTACTCTAGAACATGATTCTGTAATTTGACCAAGGATTACTGCTGTTGGAAGGTGAGATATAACAGCAGCAATTCCAGCTTAGAAATGGAACTCTGCCCATTCTCTGTGTATCTGCACTGCAGGGAAATCCTTACTAATGATGTCAGAGCTATCTTTCAGGCTTTGACTGTCTTTTCTAATCAGCTTTCAGAAAAATTAACAATCCATCCAGAAAGTTTCAAAAACATTTGTTTAATTAGTGAGGAGACTAGACTAGATATCTGTTTAATTAATGAGAGTCGACTAGATTAGCCTAAACTAGACTAGACTGGACTGGACTGGACTGGACTGGACTGGAATAAAATAAAATATTATTTATTGGCCAAGTGTAATTGGACACCAAGTCCTAACAATATTAAAATTACTACTACTACTACTACTACTACTTCAACAACAACACTATACATTCTAATTCTAGTGCTTTTCATTAAAACCTACAATGCCTCTCCAATATGAATGAGTGAGATTCTAATTTGTGCACTGATGTCCTGGTGGCAAACCAATCAAAGCTACAAAAAAAGAAAGAAAAGAAAAATTGTACAATTGACAGTTGAATTGCCCATTAAATTTGGCACTAACTTTTTGGGATATTAGAAGCAGTTGCTTTGGTTAGATTACTGTATTCCAACCTGGAATACTTCAGTATGTAAAATAACATATAAGATGTTATTTCTCACATCACCTCCAACTGTCAGCCAAGCTACAGAATTTGGAGAATTCAAGTGAAATTTGATAGATCAGGAGGGTAAATACAAAAGACCAACATACACTTTTTATGTACAGTAGCTATAACCTAGCATATTCCTGAACATGTTTATCCTACCATAATATTTTTCAGCAGCTACACTGTACATTAAACCAAAAAATAACCTGAATTGTGCTTAAATGTATTGTATACAATCAAACCATTGAAGGCTGGTTAGAAAATTTTATTTCTTTAAATAGCTATGTTATACTATTCTTTAATATAATATAACAGAATTCTTTATTAGCCAAGTCTGATTGGACACACAAGGAATTTGTCTTTGGTGCATATGCTATTAGTGTACATAAAAGGAAACGGTACATATGTCAGGAATCATAAGATATGACACTTAATGATAATCATAGGGTACAAATAAGCAATCAAATCATATTAGGAAACAATAGACAATATAAATCATAACCAAGTTATAGTCATAAGAAGGAGGAGATAGGTGATAGAAACAATGAGAAAAATAATAGTAATACAGACTTAGTAAATAGTTGTCCATGTTGAGGGGATTATTTGTTTAGCAGAGTGATGGTGTTCGGGAAAAAACTGTTCTTGTGTTTAGTTGTTCTGGTGTGCAGTGCTCTATAGCATCATTTTGATGCTATTTGAGGGTACAAGTTGAAATAATTTATGTCCAGAATGTGAATGGTCTGTAAATATTTTCACAGCCCTCTTTTTGACTCCTGCAGTGTATAGGTCCTTGATGGAAGGCAGGTTAGTAGTAATTGTTTTTTCTGCAGAAACAAAGCAGACAGTTATAGAGGTGCAGATGACAGACTCAATAATTCCTCTATAGAACTGTATCATGTATCAACTGTATCATCACATATAATAACATATCTGAGCTCACATATTTGAAATCTAGCCTTGGATGGGAATTCTCTCTGCAGTCTGTTTGGCTCATCTGTTAGTCTAGCCAAGAAATCACTACCTTTTATCAAATATTCTAGTGAGCCTCACTGACCTGGGTAGAAGTTTACCTTCAGATGAAGGGGCATCACTCTCGTGTGTGTCTTGTAAATTATATACATTTCCAATAATCAATGGTGATGAACAAAATCACATCACTCATCGCTTTGGATTATTTGGGCTTTTCTTCACAGGTATATATTTAAAGCTCTTAATTGCTCCAAGAAAAAAAATATCCTTGGTCTGAAGTCTCTGAGACCTTGTACAAATCTGTAGACTAAATCCTGGTTTAAAGTTATAGCCATGTTCGTGGCTGACTTTAGAGGCTGGGCATATAGAGCCAGAGCATATGGAAGGTCAGGGAATGGAGGCCATGAATTTACTAGTAGTGAGGAATGGAAAGGGTTATCTTTGTATGGGGAAACTCTACTGAGCCAGCGAATGGCTTGCATCTTCCTCAGGCGCTGCGTATGCAGAGTGGAAAAACTCACATCTTGGCAGCTGCAGCAGGACTTGGTAGCAGGAGCATGCCTCTCTTTTCCTTCTCCCCCTTAATGGCTGGACCCTGAAGATTCTCATCACTCTGGCGGATTTTTCATTTGCTTTCTTTCATTCCCTCCTGCAACTCGCCCCCACCTCCAATGCAATTTCATGTCCTGCAGCAGGTTTCTCTCTCTCTCTCTGTCTCTTGCTTTTTTTTTTTTCTGGTCCATTTCTAGATGATCACTCTGCCTATTTTTCATGCTCTGCTGAGTGCTGTTCCCTCCTTTTCATGGCCCAGCTGCCTGTCTCGCTCTGCCTTGCCTCATGAAGATTTATGGAACTGCAGTAATAAACTGTATTTGAGCGATCCTCTTTTCCGATAATCTTCGGGTGAGCGCCCAACAAGGTGGGTGTGATTTGAGCAAGCCTGCCATCATGTCCATGTTGGGACCCCTCCCCACTGTGGTGTCAGCAGCTAGTGAGGTACTGGCAGCAGTACGGACCTAGCAGGGTTTCCTGCTCTCATTTTGAAAGGAGAGAGAAGCTTTACCAACCTGAACTGCCTTTGCTGCAGGATCACAAATTCTAAGGCAGCTATATTTTTGTATGTGAGAAAGGGGCTACCACATCTCTAACCCAGTGACATCCTCAGGTGTGTCTTCCACCTAAGGAATAAAAACCTCCATTGCAGGTAGAAGGAAAATGAATGGATAAATCAGAATATATGGACCTGAATGCAACACTTGCTTCAGTGAAGTCCTTTGATGCATCTTTGTTTCTGGAAGAATTTTGTCTTGGCATTGGTTTGGCTCTGATCCTGGTTGTGACCTAAGGAGTCTGCACATCCAAGAAAAGATCTTGAAAACTCTTGGAGTGACACTGTTCCAGCTTGCTTGGAGCTCCTACTGAATTATCCAGAGGGTAAGAGAAAGGAAATCTTTTCATTAGTCAGCTTGTTTGGGGAATGGGAAGAGGCCTTTCTGCTTCTATATTCATTTTTGTTCTTCTCTCCCCATCACTACATCCATCTGATTAACTCATTCATTCTTCATTGCTACTTTTGTCCCTAGTTGCACTAGACAAATCTGTTTTGCTCTAGACCTCTTGACCTGTCTGTGAGAGATAATTAATTGCTAGGCAATTGCTTTCTCCACCCTTATCCTGGTTCAAAATGGCTGCTTGGGCAAAATCTGGTGGGACAGACAGGAGCAGAACTTCTTCATTATGTCACTGACCATCGTAATGGTCAGTTTATAACAGAGCTTATAGCATTCAAATAGAAATCTATTAAAGAATTCTGATTAAACTATACATAAAGAAAATATAGTAATAAAATACCACAAACTGAATGCTAAATGGTCAGCCCACATCAAATTATAAAACTAGAGCTTGCAAAAGAAAAAAAACATACAATATTCAATTATAAAATAGTGTAGTCTTAAATAATAAAAAAAATAAGGACGACTTCACAGCAAGGCTTCACTGAACTCTAAAGAGCTTTCCTTCTCTAAACTACTAGTTCAGCCAGTCACATGGTTGAAGGACATTCCCACCAACCAAAAGCAGATGATACGGATCTTGTATTTCATCCTTATAGCAGTGCTGCTATCACCTCATTTATAAGAGGGGGTATCCCTGACTTCCTTTATACATATACCCCACAATGACCCTTAGCTGAGCAGGAGTTGCTGTAGGGCAAATGTTTTAGAATGCTAAACATTATATCTGGGGTATGGAGGGTGCAGATCCATGCATATGAAACAATGGATGAGGTGCTTTTGCTTATTTAAGCTTTTAAAAATGCGAAGCTCAGGATTTCTTTCTGAGATAAATGCCTGGTATTAAAGAGGTTAAGCCCACCATAATGGAAGAGAAAGTGGGTTGGAGCAATCCCCCTTCTCCTCTTTTTCTTATCTATGGTTCTGTGGAGGGTGAGAGAGGGGGGGAGGGAGGGAGAAAGAGGTATCCCATTTTTTTCTGCTCAAATTGCTTCTGGCTTTGCAAACAGAATCTCAGCCATTAGCTACTGAGAGAGAAGCTGTGGGAGTGGGGGAGTGTGTGTGTTGAGGATGTTCTATAGAATGGGCAGAGCTTTCAGGCAATTTGCTATTGTTCAGAGAGCAGAATGGAAACCGGACAGCTTTTGGCAGGTGGAAAGGACGGGAGGAGAGCTTGGCAGTGGTAGAATCCAAGTGAAAAGGTAGAGTGCAGGAACTAAATTCAAGTAAATTACAGAGATTTACTGTGGCTTTGAAATTTGGCTAGAGCAGCAAATGCAGACCATGCAGCCACATTTTAGATTTTGCCCATACATTGAGCATATTTCTGCCATCCTGCCATCATCAGTTTATCGGATTAGCATGTAATACAAGCTTTTTTTTTTTTTTTTTTGATCCAGGAATATTTTCTTGTTTGAGGCAGAAAATGCGAGTATCAGTGTGGTGTTTCTTCCCAATAATTAACAAGGAAATAATCCCCTGGAAACTCCGGAAGATTGGGCTCCATCAATCAATTCTCTCTACTACTTTTAATTGTATCAGAGACCTCTATATTTATCTAATGAGGAACTGCTCCTTTCTGATGATGTATAAATGTTTCAGATTGTCTCCATAGAACAAATTTATGTATTCAGATACACACCCACCTTTTTTAAAATTCATGTTTTTGTGTATTTTCAGTTAAGCTATATAATTTAACCAGACACCATATTTGTACATTTATCTTAATGTACAAATGACTAGGGCATTATCAAAGATTTTGAAGTACGGTTTCATAGTTTAAAAGTTAAGCTAGGACAATGAAGGAATAAGGAATCAGGCTAAAAATTGGAAGGAATCAGGTTAAAAACCAGATTCATGAGTTCTAGTCCCAGTTTAGGCACAAAGCTAGCTGGGTGACCTTGGACCAGTCACTTCCTATCTCAGCCATAGAAAGGAGGCAATGCCAGACTACTTCCAAAAGCTCTGGTAAGAAAACTTCATGGACTTGTCCAGACAGTTAATAAAAACAGTACTTCCCACATCACTTTTAGTAGCAGTCCAATAAAGAAGAAATTTGTAGCTCAAAATAGGTAACACCGTCAGTGCTAGTCCTCAGATTGGCACTGATAATGTTTCCTAGTTTAGGTAATGAAACATCTGCAAGGAAACAACCAAGCTCATAGACTACCAAGGACTCTTCATTAGCAGGCCAACATGCAATCATTCCTGCCTTGAGGATTGAAACTGACCTCAAATTTGACCCACAGCACTTAGTTCGCCAACATTTAAAAGCAAAATGCAGAAGTTGCCATGGAGTTAGAACTGTAACATTGGGTTGGACTGCTCCCCAAACAATAATCATCAAGCTCTTGGACTTTAATATTGCTATGCAGTCATGATTGCCATCATGCAGAGTTACTAAACTGCTGTATATTCTCTCCAATCTTGGAGATTCTCCATCTCCACCCATCTTCTGATGAACTTCCTTGCTGCTGAGTTTCATGGAGAAAGCTTCTTAGCACGGCTACTTCTCACAGGATCTGGGCTCACTTGAAGATGTCTCTTCTCTGCAAGATTGCCTCCCCCAAAAAATTTCAGGGAAAGCAGTATCTGATGAGGAGTCCAGGTTTTTTAGAAGTGAGACAGAACATAAAAGAGTCTTTATATATATTTTCTTTTTCTTTACTATATTCTTATTTTTTCTTTTTAGATCTTTTCTTAACTTTTCTGCACCTTCTATTTTTTATTTTCAGTTTTTAGTTTGCATTAGTATATTACTGTAAATTGTAATAAGATTACTATTAAAAAAAGAAAATAGAAGAGTCTTGTTGGAATGAAGGTTTTTTTTTCTTTGAGAAAAAAAAAAGCTACAAGAAGCAGCATCCTGTTGTGTTGTTTGCACAAATGGCCTTTTAAAACTAATTCTCTTTAGCAGTCAGAAGCTCTGGCATGTTCCACTACTGAAGCGTGTAATTGGAGAAAAGGGAACTGCATATGGATTGGAGTAAAGGGAAAGAGAAAAAGCACTGAACATAGGAGCAGTGCAACATGTGTGCCTAAAGGGATTCCTAAAGGCAAAATGTTGTAACTACATCCTTTCCCCCCACCTCACTCCATTCTTAATTTCTAATAGAGTAAACCTGCAGTCCTTTAAACCACTTGAGTAAGTTGTACTGAACTTTGTGGAATGTGGAGGTATATTTAGGCTTGCAGTTTTGATCAGCTGCAGTGTGAGATGAATCAGTACGATGTCTTGAAATGCTGCACTAAAATCATTGCTGACCTTGGTATAGAAGAAATGTCTGGCTCTAGTGCAGTGGTGAAATTCAATTTTTTTACTACCAGTTCTGTGGGCATGGCCACAGGATTAAACATCACCAAGCATAGAATTAAACTTCACCAAAGTTACAATGTAATAAGGGGTGAGGCAGTTTCTGTGAGTGAGACAATAAAGATTAGGCTAGAAACAACTGCCTTATTTACAGGATTAACCCTGTAAAGTTAATCTTTACAGGATTAACCCTGCAAAATGGGGGGAAAAACAAAACAAAAAGAGATTTCTTCTAATAACCGGTTCTATAGAACTGGTGCGAACCAAATTTCATCTCTGCTCTAGTGATATCCCCAGTGCACTGTGATGCTGTAACTCCAGCCATCTTGTGCTTCCTGACATTCATATATGCTCAGCAAATAAGCAATTAGTTGGGTGGATAGAATAATGACTCTAAATTATATATCATGGAAGTGGGATGGTGTGGAACAGAATTGTACTTTTTATCATTTCTACACATGTAATAAATATTTCCTAAATCTCTCAAAGCCGTTCTGAACAGTGTATTTGTGCTTCAAAATATAAAACTGTTTGCACTCTATTGATTTCATTTCTCTTGCAAAAAGAAAGCAACTTATCAGTATAAATCACAAATAGGAATCTGAACTCTATTATCTGTATGAATTACTCGAACAGAAGAAATGTGCCTGTGCTCTTATTTAATGCTTTTTCATTCTGTAGTACTTTTAATTTTATTGTGCTTTCTTAGCTATATGGGAAAGGGATATTGTTAGACAATAAAATTCTGCCCCAACTAATGGAAAAATGCTTACTTGATTTCTTACAAGATTTCAGGAGGCATTTCTTACAAACTTTCAATCATATTGTGGTAGCTATAAATAGCTGTAAGGGTTGGACTTAAAACAATGCAAAAAACTCAGTTCTGACATGTTTTTTATTACAATTTTTTTATTTTTCATTTTTTAACAAACAAATCAATATGTGAACAGTGTGTGTCCTGGGTATCATACATTTTGGTACATACAAAAATATTTATCATTTTATAGTTAATGGTCATATAACTTCAATAATACTACACTTATTTAAATACTCATAATTTTCTCTTATCTAATTATTTAATTTTTCAATATCTCCTCTTTATGCCAATCCCTGTTTTCTATGTTATCTATCTTCTATTACTAAAATAATCTTGATCATTTTTTATCATTTAACCATTTATGTAATAATAATGATGATAATAATACACACCAATATTATCATCCCTCGATAATTATTCTACTCCTTCATTGTTCAATAATTCAGTATTGCATTCCATCATTTCTATATCAATCTTGTCTTATATATCATATAACCTCCCACAGATATAAAGTTACTGCTTAAATTTATTACATTTCAACACCATTTGTATACTTCTAATACTATTATATTTATTCATGCAAGGTTTAGATTGAATTTCCCCTTTCCTAATTCTTAAAATCCAAGTGTGTATTATTATTCATTCCCCTCTAACTAGTGTCCCTATTTTCCATTTTTAATCAATATGTGAATCACATGTGTCCTGGGTAACATGCAATTTGATACCATTTATATAATAAGAACAATAACAATGATAATACACACCATGATATTATCATCCCTCCATAATTATTTAATGTACTCCTTCATTGTTCAGTAATTCAATATTGCATTACATCATTTTTGTATCAGTCTTAATTTATATATCATATAACTTCCCACAAATATAATACCATATG
>JAEANM010005049.1:0-15501 GCA_017656035.1 Myanophis thanlyinensis
TTCCCCTCTTCACCTCCTCTTACCTCCTCTATGGGGAGGGTCAAGGAGTTCCAGCAAGAGAGCACAGATCGAAACTGTAGACGATCGCAGATTCCGACCTGCCGGCGAAGAAGCCAAACCGGAAGACAGAATGGTGTCACTTTCAAATGATAGTTTAGCAATGGTCAAAGTGTGATATCTAAATACAGGATTCTATTTTATAACACTGCAAGCCACATAGTATAAAGAAATTAAAAGGCTAAATAAAAGGTCTTTTTTTAAAAAAAATACCCTATTGAAAATAGCCTCCTCTTCCTTCTTCTTCTTCTATCAAATTGGTGATGAATGAACTGGAAACCATATCTCTCCCATTGTTGATAGGAGCCAAAATACAAACATGGACCAAAACAGTCTCCTGTATGTGTGCTTTATCATCTCAAATGAAAAGACGGTAGGTATCACAGATGGGAAAGATATCTGGCAGGGAGCTGAGTTTGAATCCCTTCTTTCATCAACATTTAGATTCTTAACCTTGTTTATTATAATTGGAGGTACACACCCCCACCTCTGCATCACATCTCAAGCAATTACAAGCAAGATCTATTTTGCTTGGCAATTCTGAGCAGCAAACACTTAACAACACTCATTAGTCATGTTGCTAGAGTACAGTACACAGCTAACTGAAATCCATTCCACGTCACTTCTAAGAAATATAGGCAGAGAACATCATACATCTGGCACATAGCTTTTCTGTCTCAAAAGGTATAGAGGCAAACAAACTGCAACATGAGGGAAAAATCAATGGTTTTAAAAGCACATTTGCTGAGCTTAATATGCTGGTGTATTCATTTTTACTTCACCACAAGTGCTGCTACCAAGGTGAAAGAAACCTCAGAGATCTCTTTTATTTGATGCGAGGTTTTTTTAATCTAATATTCTACTATCTGTTTTTTTATGGTAAACTGAATTTATGAAGATGGGAAGATTTTCATGCTGAAAGAAACTACATAAGCAAAAATATATCTAAACACAACATTAATTTCTTATTATTACACATATTACTATTAAAATTATTGCTAGCCTCTTTGTGCCCTTCAAAATATTTGTCTGCCTTCTTAAAAATGCCAGACAAGGACATATAAATTTCCTTGGCATTTTTTAAAATCATTAAGATAATTTCCTTTTATTAATCTGGTTCCTTTATAATGATTATTGGTTGGTTTAAAAGCTGCTTAATGTATTTTTTTTTTATCTTGCTGTAATATATTTTATATACTACTGTTTTTGGATTTGTTGATGATGAAAAATGGCATGAATACTTTTAAAATATAAAGGGACAAATTAAATATTAAAGCAACGTACAGTAAATGCAAACAGAACAACAACCATACATTCAAAATGGTATCTAACAAGACAGAAGAAATTATGATTATTAAGATATTTATAAAATGGGAGGCAATTAAGTGTGAGGACCAGTCATAAAAGATCTTCGGTGGTAACAAATATCCACAAGCAGAAGATGAAAGATCTATTAGCAAATAATTTTAGATATAATTAAAAAATGCATATGCATTTATGGCTCAATAATTGTTAGTTTTATTACTGAAATCCACTATGTTTTTCCAATACTGAACAGTATAAAGCAAATGTTATATGTCCATATCAGATGTTTGGTAATTATATTAGGAATTTTGGCAGTAAGATCACAGTTCAGTAACCCAGGCCAAATCTCTTCAAACAATCTAAATGCCACCTATTATATCACAATTACAAGCCTGCTGGTAATTATTTATACATTGTAAAGTTGTTTCATGGGTCATTTATCTACTTTTTAAAGTGTAGATATTTTAATTCCTAGAAGTTTGAGAAGAGATTTTAACCTTCAAAAGGCTCAATGGCTTCTTTGCTATAATGGACTAATCAGATGCCAAATAAGTATAGTTAAGTTCTTAGGATCATAGATAAAGCCAACGTGATAATTAACGAGGAAGAACTGTCACCAATGCACTTTATTTATGGCCAATGTATTCTATTTACAAATTCAATATTTGCATACATGGAATACTTAAGACCTTTTCCATATTAGTAGACCTTGACCAAAATGGAAGCCAACAAAGGACAGTTGTATGTATGAAGGTTGCTTTCCTATAAACACAGAGGCTCATAATGGAATTAAAAGAGTTTTCAACATGATCCATAGTCAATATATTAGAACTCAAGCTGAAGAGATCCTAATCAGCTGGGATCTTTCTCACAATACAATAGCAGTGTTAGCTTCTGTTTTATCATAATCTGATACAGGTCCGTTTCTTCTTTTTCATTTATAAAATATAGGTTGCCATTACATTTCAAGTTCTGGAACCAACCAGATAAAGTTTTAACATCTCTTTAATCGCATATCAAGCCCAAACAGATTACTGATTTAAGTGGAAGTGCAAAATATGTTTTGCTGTGAAAGCAGGAAGCTAAGGAAGGAAGGAAGGAAAAGGTCAACCAAGCATGGAATTACATTTTAATTGAACCAAGGGCTTACCCATAGCAACCCAATTGTTTATGAGTCAGGTCTGAATCTATCTATAAAGTCATTCATTATTTTATGCCTACATGGTCATTCACTTTGGACAGCTTCCACTACAAGATCTGTAAAAACAATAACTGCTCAGTCACATTAGATCAACTAAGAGGGTAAGGGAAGACATCTGTGGAAGACTCATGCAGCCTTAAGACATCCGTCTTCAAAGTCTACACATTATTAACATCCTTGCATCTTTCTCTATAATATAAATATAGCCATTTCATTTATGGGACTGAACTTATCCCATTTCTATAGACTGGCTATATTTTTATCAGGAACATTGATATTATAGAATTGAGAGAAAATGAACAGATCTGAAAGTATGCTGATGGGAACTATAGAGATTTCTACTAGATCCGTAACTCTCTTTCCAATTTTTGTACTAATTTTTTAATTTTCTTGCTTTAGTTAATAACTGTATTTTGACAAATAAAAAAAATGTAATGCAATAGTTTAAAGAAAAGTTATATAGAATTCTATGGATCGAGAGAGATAGAATAATAGCACTTAGCAATAGCACTTAAGACTTATATACTGCTTCACAGTGCTTTATGGCTCTCTCTAAATGGCTTATAGTCAGCATATTGCCACCAACAATTTGGGTCCTCATTTTAGAAATCTTGGAAGGATGGAAGACTGAGTCAACATTCAGCTAGTGAGAATCGAGCTCTGACAGTCAGCAGAATTAGCCTGCAATACTGCAATCTAACCACTGTGCTACCAAGCTCTTATAAGGCTTAAAGTACAGCTTAAGCCACATTTAAGCTGTTTTAGTGTGATTTCCTTCTTTTCTTAAGTTGCCCAAAAAAATGTGCTTCCCCCACATGTGAGTTTTTCTCCTTACAGATTCTATTTGCAAGGCAGTTTCAATGACCAATGGATTCTCTACCATCCTTTCCCCCTCCTATTTCAGCATCATCCGCTGGCAAGAAAAATAGCCACAAAATCATTCTCCTGAAATGTGGTAAAGAAACCTTGGAGCAGCTTAGATGTTTCTTCTAGGACTCTTTCAGGATGCTTTTTAAAAGATCAATCTGAATTTTTAATCTATTTATTTTTGTGCTAGAAAAATCAATCAAGATCGCCTGGAAAACAAAGAAGATAAAATATTCAGGGTTCTTGCAGAGACAATGTTGATAGACCTCCCCTAATCCTTTTTCTCAATTTTTTTTAAAAAAGGCAAAATTTATGCGCAAAGGAATATTAACATGAATTATAAACCCTGAAAAACTTGTAATGTGAACAGCTCAGAACTGAAGAAGCTTCTTGGATGAGAATTGAAACATCTTAAAGGAAAGACAAAAGAAGTCCAGTTGCCTCTTGAAAAAGCACCTTTGAGACAATCTTGACCAGAATGACTGAGAATCTCCATAGACAAACTGACAGTTCCTTGCTATTGGATTTAGATAGGCCATGAAGTTCTATTAGAAGAAGGAAGAAAACACCTTTTTTCCAAATCTGAAAGCTGCCTCTTATGAAGGTTAGAAATGAGGTGGTGGCAACATCTTGTAGACACGTCCCACAGAAACAACTAGTAAGGCATCTTCACTTGGTTCCATTTCTTCTTTCCTCTTTCAGTGCTCAAGTACAGAATATTTTATATGTAGTTTCTAGTTTCTAGAAAATTTCTATGTATAAGAAGTTTTCTGATGTTATTAAATACTCAGATTTTGTAATCGTCGCTATCCATGATTCATGTTTCTTGTTTGCAAGAATATTATAATATGTTTCATAATGTCCTCAATATACTTAGGATATCTTAAAAGTATCAGAATAAAAAAAATTGTGTTACTTCTTTTCCTCCTGAATCAGAGATGAAGAACAGCTCCTGTCATCACATCCAAGAAATAAAGTTTCCCAGTTTTCCTGGAAGCTGTCAGGAATACTAATCATTTTATCATAATTCAAGAAATAAATAGCTGCTTCATCTTTATAAAAAATACAATTTTAGGCAGACCTGCCTCACATCAGGAAGTAAACAAAAATTCCCCATATCCAGCAGTATATCTAGTCTGTCTTCTAATTATATCATTTTCTATCAATCTAGTCTAACTTTTGGAGCTCTCAGTAGTTTCGGTAATCTAATTTTTACAGATCTGACAGAATATGAAATCAAAATAACATGACTAACAGATTCGGAAAACTCCAAACATTTACGGCTATTATTTCCAATAATGTTTCTTGATACGCTTTAAACAAAATTTACTGGCTAAGTTTTATTGCTGCTTTTTGCCATGTTTCAGAAATGCTGCTGACTCATCCTTCTCGTTTTGTCTGAGCTGTTACGGAAAGCCTGATCTTCACAAAAGCTAGCAGGTTCATTTATTGATAGTTTACTCAGCAGCAATAATAGATGAGAAGGTAATTTTAGCAAGGCTTTTATAGTCTGCTTTATTCCATATATTACTAATAAATGAGTCTTATATATTACTAGTGAATATTCCTACTGAGTTATATACAGTTTTTATGCAGACCATAGAAATATGTCAACATTTATATGAACCTAATTCTTATTGGGAACTTTTCCCTTCCCCAAGTTGTTTTGGCATTTTGTGAATGTTTGCATAGTCACATCTCCAAATGCTCTACGCCAGTCTAGCATATGGCTGTAATATTATCAGTCCACAGAATTTAGATCAAGAAAAATTACACGGAATATATTGTACATAATCTGTAATTCAATAGCATTTACACGTTCTTTATTTAAAAACAAATGAACAAAGCAAACAGTCAGAGTGCCATTTAAGACCTTTGGGAATATGGAATCCACTTAACAAACTGGGAACTTTCAAGAGTCTAGACTTCAACCATATCAGTTTGGAGATTAAAAAACAAAACAAAAATGAAATAATCCTTTCCGGTATCACAATTAGAATACACCACTACTGATTTATATATGGAAAAACAAAGGTATTAATATTAGAATAGAATAGAATTATTTATTGGCTAAGTGTGATTGGACACACAAGGAATTTGTCTTCGGTGCATATGCTCTCAGTGTACAACAAAGGAAACTGTATATTCGTCAGGAATCACAAGATACAAGATATGCACAAGAGATTATAAATGGACAATAGCAGATTTAGTTTTTCTGTCCTGAAGCATGAAATTGTCATGAAGTCAGCAATTCACTCGGCCAAGAATTTCATATCATTCTGATTGTCAATCTTCTTGGATTGTAGGGTGTTGCCAGTGCTGTAATAGGATATGTTATGACCTCCAGACTTCCTGAATTCTAATTATGTACATCAACTGAAGCTATACCCTTTCTAAGGATGAACAGTACGCTCGTCCGATTTTAAATTGCAGTTTTATTGCCTGAAACACTCGGATTGTACTTGCTACTTGACAAGTTTGTTTTGTTATCTATTTATTTTATGAACAATTCTGGAATACACAAAAGCTTGCATCGACTTTTGTGTGATTTTATATGGCTTAATACATGGAATATAATACATGGAAGTTGAGTCAACTTGCTCAAAGAGCAAGTTATTTTGTCTGTTTTTCTGTTTTGATTTATGTGGTGTCTAAGAATAAAAAAATAACTTGATGGCACAACATCATCAAACCAAGCAAAAAAAAATACCATATTTTTAGTTACTTCAAGAATAATAAAAAAGGAATTCCCTGGAAATCAACTTTTTAAGTGTACAAAGATTCAACAAAAACTTACTTTTTGCCCTCTAACCATAAAGTGGATAAGCTTGTATTTGTAGTTTGATGTCAAGACCACAGCCATGTAAGTAAAGTTATTTTTAAGTATGCCTGTTATTACCAGGCATAGAAAATTACTATATTTAAAGTTCCATATCACAGCTGGCATGTTTTTTCCCCAAGACACGCCAGTATATCAGTTTATAGAAATCTCTTGTACTCTAGCAAACTCAGTCCTATTCAGTTTCAAAAAAGTTACATTATCTTAAAAGTAGTGAGGGTAAAAGGAAAGAAGATAAGATCCTTTTGCAAGTCTTAAACATGCAATAAAGCAATCTTCAAATGTGCTATGGAATTTTTTTTCACAGGCTGAAATCTACAGGAACCTACTCTTAACAGCTAATCTTAATCCAGGCTGGATACAACTAGGTATTATGTAGTTTAACTAAGATTCTGAACTCAGTAAACACCAATCCAGACAATAAAAGGCATTCTGTGGCAGAATAAATAGACGCTGTGAAGAAAAAAAATCTTGTGTTTTGCAGCCTTCAAGGATGCTATACAAATGGCTCGCTTGCCCCAGCCTTTTGGCGCATGGCTTTCATTTGTTTCTTTTCTGAAAAAAAAAAAAAATGGAACCATTGTGCCAAGACAAAAGAGCTCTTTTCCTCGCTTACCTTTTTATAATTTTCCTCCATATCCAATCTGGATATTTCAGTGACAATGTCATCCATTCCATCACTGTCAAAATACATTCCTTACTGCTTGAAGACCGAAACAAGTTAAAAAGAAAATAACATTCTCCTGCACCATATCGGGATCCAAGCCTCCCTTTTCACAGCTTGCTCTTCCAGACTGCCCTAAGTAAGTGGCATATTTAAAAAAAAGAAAGAAAAAAAAAGGCCAGGAATTTCAGATGTCTTCTTCACAAGAAGAACTCCCTTATTCTATTTCTTTTCACCTCGATGGAAGGACAGCTTCCATTCTCCACAAGAAGGTCTCATCGTTAATGATGCTTGAAGGAGTCTTAGTTGTTGTTGCCGTCACGCACACCTCTGAACTATGTTAGAATCCACTCCAAAGCAGTCTTCTTTTTTCCTAATAAAGGCAGGGCTGCTTCCTTTAAACTGCACCGGGTTTCTCTGCTCTTGGAACACGGAAAGCAACAGTCTTCCTCCAGTCCCTGGTAGTTCAGGATAAAAATAGATGGAGGCCTGCCTAGCAGACTAGACCAGAGCGGAGGGAGGAAGGGGAGGGAGAAGCAAAAGCCTAAATCATAACCTCCCTATTTTAAAAGGTATAAAAATCAAAGATACAGAGAGCTTAGTCATAACCAAAGAATCAAAGGATGCACACATTTGTAACTGAATTACAAAAATCGTAAAACAGATTGGGTGTTCAGAACTTCATAGGGTTCTTAAGTCTTTTTTATCCCCCAACCACCATTTCTTAAAATTAGTAGTGTTGTCTACTGTCATTTCTGAAATAAATAAATAGTGTAGTAAGTGCAAAAAATAATTTAGACCAGTTTCACTTCAGAAGTACACAAAATTGTGGTCCTCACCCAGAGGTTTGGCACAGCTCTACTTGTGACTCACCCATATTAAGTGTGTAAAAACACTGCCCATCCCTGTCCTAAAAATATACCTACGTATCAGAAACAGCTTAGGGAACTGTCCTTCTACTGTGGAAAATCAGCTTGCTGTCATTCACGTTCAGAAGCATAGGACAGTAATTCAGAAGCAGAGGACTGTAGTTGCTTTTTTATTCAGGAGTGCTGAGGCTTATCTCCCAGGTTTTTTTTTAAATATCTAAAATCTTAGTTGCCTGAAATGTTCTTACCTAGAAAAAAATATATTGCTTGATTTATCTCCTCAACTGTGGTCAGTTATTAGATCCTGCCTTTATTTTTTAGATTCAAGGTGACGTATATAATACTCTCTCCTCCAATGTCTCCGCAACAATTTTGTGAGATGAGGTGGGCAGAAGGAGAGCAATTAGTACGAAGTCACTCAAGTCAGCTTCCATGCCTAAGGCAAGTTTTCTGCAATAATGAGGCTGCTTCATTATTTCCTCTTTTTTCCGCTGTGCTTTTTTTCTTTCCCTCCCTGTTTAAAGCCCACATTATCCAGCTATGTTGGATAATCTTAGATAATTAATAGCATAAAAGGGCTATCAATTTTGCCTCTCCAACTAACAGAAAATTTTCTATGACACAAAGTAGTCCTTGGCTTACAACCACAATTGAGCCCAAAAATTCTGTTGCTAAGTGGTTTTTTTTTGCCCCATTTTACGACTTTTCTTACCACAGTTGTTAAGTGAATCACTGCAGTTGTTTAGCTAGTAACACAGTTGTTAAGTCAATCTGGCTCCCCTATTGGCTTTGCGCGTCAGAAGATTGGAAAAGGTAATCACATGAGCACAGGACACTGCAAGCCTCATAAATATGAGTCAGCTGCCAAGCGGCTGAATTTGGATCATGTGACCAGGGGGATGCTGCAATACCTATATTTCTTAGAGAATCTTCCCATTAGATCTAGAGCAGTGATGGTGAACCTTTTAGGCACCAAGTGACCAAACTGGGCCCGTGCACATGCCCAAACTGCAAGGTGCGTGCACGCATGCACAGCAGAGATCCAAAGACCAGCTTGCCAGCGGGAGACAGGGCATCCTAACACTGGCAGCTCTGCAAAAGGTGAGATCTTTTTCTTTCATGAGCTTCTGGTTTCATCATTTGCAGGGAAACTTTTGTTTCCCTGAAAATGACGGTAAGCAACGCGGTGGACCTGAGCTGGGGTGATGGCAGACGTGCCCACAGAGAGGGCTCTGTGCGCCACCTCTGGCACGTGTGCCATAGGTTCGCAACACTGATCTAGAGTGTAAGTCCTTGCTTCAGGGAGTTGCTCAAAATATTTTTTTCTCCCTAACTTAGTAGTAAAAGAGACGTTTCTATAATTCAGCTTGGAAACATTATTGTTTGATCGCAAAGAACAACCAATTCACAGAGACAAAAGTCCTCTGGAATGAACAGGTGCCAGTTTCTGCAGTGCTTGGGATTTTCATTAGTCTGCTTGAGCAAACATTTTGGATATGTTTTAACATTCTTCACAGCCTCTCAGACTGGACATCTGGAGTTGGTTTGGCTTTCCCACAAAACTTTAAGGCATCCCACTTTGATGTACTGCTGTTAGTTAATTTCATAATAGTAGCTCTTTATTTCCCTTTTGATCTTGTGCAAACTTAACTTTAAATTACCCTTAAGATTCCAAAACAGAAGATAACCAAACCAGAAACTGGCTGTGAGAGAAACTCTGTTTCAAATTAAGTATTGTTTTCAAAATGTTAGTGAACTATATCACGCCAGCATGAAGAATCTGGGCAAAGTGATGTGGGTTAAGTCACCTTGAGACAAATTTAGTTATTATCTATTTAATTTTTATCATTTTATGGAGTTGGGCAGCCCTTTGGCCTAGTGGGACCTATTAGCACCCTTTTTTAAACAATTACCAACAGCACTGCACTGTCAAATTCACTGCAAATTGAGAGGCATAATTATAATTGTGAGTTCCCATGCTGATAAAAATTCAGGAGATGGTCATATTAACAGCTGAAAGCTTTGCCATTAGTTGTGAAAATACCTGCTTTGTTGATGGATCACAGGAACTTGTTAGAAAGTTTTTAAAAAAGGCCACTATTCTAACTGGGAAATCATCCAAATTCTTGAAACCCTATCTCTTTCATCTCAATTAAATAAATCAAAATTTCTCCAAAAGAATTACTTTTTGATTAAGGCAACTTCCAAAAAGCACAAGAATTTTCAATGCATTTCTGTTAAAATAAACAATAAGATTTACTCAAAAAGTTACCTACACTTAACAATAAACGTGCCATTTATGATTCAAATTACATTTCTAATATTTGAAAGACATCTCAACAACCTTGACACCTGAGGAATGACCATTCATGTTGTTATCTTTTTTTGGAAGGGTAGGGAGACTTATCACCAGCTTACACATGAGATACTATATGAGTATTTTGCTTTAAACTGAGGTTGGGAACGGGATTCCAGATACATAAAGCTACTATATCCAGAACCTATAACCAGTGGTGAAAATTCAGCTACTTCTGAAGTACATTATTCTTCAACATTTGCTGTAAGATGTTTCCTCAGACATTTTACACAAAATGACATTAGTTCTTTTCCAAGTTACTATTGTTCAGATGTGTTGGCAGAACTTCTAGCTGGAAATTGTAGTCCAAACACATCTAGAATATGGTATCAGTTGGCAAATGTAGTTTCAATGAGGGATGGGCAAACATCCTCCTTGTTCCATGAAAGCTTTTATTGTCATTAAATAATTATGATTGCAATTGTATATACAGTAAGCTGCATTTTATATATTACTGGATTTAGCTGAAGGCCAAATTAGTTTCCGACATGGCTGAATTAAAATTCAGAAAAGTTTCCATCCATTTTGGATTAACTGTAGACTGATGTTTTGTTTGAAATCAATCCAAACTTGTTTTTTTAAGAAGCTATTTCTATTCCCCATGGTTTAAAATCTTCCAAAGAAAACATAGTTGATTAGTGACAGAATTTTTTTTCTAGAACTTACTCTCCTGCCCTACTATCAATCGTGGTCGTGGGCGGTCACATAAGCATTTTACTGCATATCATATCATGTATGACTGTGTATGTGACCAATAAAATTTGAACTTGAATTTGAAAATTGGGATAAAAAAAATGCTATGATCCATTTGTTCAAAACCTTCCAAGCTTGTCCTTCTGTTACATTAAAGAAATGGATGAAATGATCAAGTCAAATAATTACTAAGGCATATGCCTGTAATGGTTATGATTTGCAGAAAATTTGAATATAATGTTCCTGGAATTTAATCTGCTAGACCTAATAAGCCACAAAAGAAAATATACAGAAGAACAATGAACATAAAGCAAAAAAGAGGATACTGTTTTAGGATTTCCTAAATTTCAGTGTAATTGAGATTTCAAATACTGTATGCAAATATTGCTTTAAATATCTACTTATATCTATTTTTAAGTGTTTCAGATCTGAACATGTGGCTTCCACTCCAATGGGTAAAGCTATGAAGAAAAAATTGTGTATGACCCACTTAGTAAAATAAAATTGTGATACAAATGCTATCTATGTACCATAATATTAGTAAAACTGCTATTAACATTTCCCTTTCAAATCTATTAAATACACAGAAAACATTTAATCCTACAATACATTACATCAATTGTAAAAGACTTAAAACCTCTAGTATGTACTATTCAAAAGTTTAAAAGAAGAAGACATGAATTAGTATGCCAGGTAAGCTAAATTCAATTATTTTTCTTATAGGCTTCTGTGTAATTACTTTTCTGCACATAGGAATTATGTTAATATGCTTTACTTTTTTTATGGCTCCCATCTTCACAGCTGACTCAGTCATTTCTCAGTCATGTTACTAAAATTAATTCTTCCCTTTTCCTGTTCAATTACCAGCCAAACAAAAGATAAATCTATTCATTTGGTGAAAAATCTGTTCATTTACTAAGGTGGAGATTTTAAAGTTTTATTAGCTAAGAATTTTAAAATACTGTATGACAAAATCTTCCTAAGCTACTGTTCACAACTTTAAAAAAAATCATATACTTCTTTGCATTTAATCAGTGTAACAATAGCAGAAAATTGTGTATTTTTTCTGTGAGAATGTGTGGAAATTGAATATCCTTGCATCACAAATGAACTTCTGTGCTTACAAACATCATAGATAGTACAATTTAAAAATATAATCTTAAACACAATTCTTTAGAAATATTTTCTAATGAATTTTTCCCTTTTCCAGGGCGCTTTAAGATGTCCAATCTTCCATCTTACAAAACCTCTTGATTCCAAATTATATCCTCAATATCATTCTGTTCCAACCCAATAAATTTCTAGAGTGCTATGACCAGTGGTGGAATTAATTTGTTTTTTACTACTGGTTCTGTGGCTTGGTGGGCATGGCTTGGTGGGCGTGGCTAGGAGGGTCATGTGACTGGGTGGGCAGTTTCTGTAAGCAGGGCAATAAAGATTAGACTAGAAACAACACCAGACTGGTTTTTTCCTGCCTTCCTGACAGGATTAACCCTGTGAAGTGTTAAAAAACAGAAGGCGATTTCTTCTAACAACCGGTTCTCCGAACTGCTTAGAAAATTTACTAGCTGTTCTAGCCAACTTGTTAGAACCTGCGGAATTTCACCTCTGGCTATGACCTGCTCAATTCATTTTGGGAATTGGGTATAATGAGGACATGGAAAATTCAGAAGCAATGAAAAACCAATCAATTAACACTCTACACTTTGCCTTGTCAACAAAGTCCTTGCAGTTCTTTCATTAAAGTATTTCATGGCCATGAAAGTACAGTGGTACCTCAAGAAATTAATCCGTTCTAGGGTGGCCTTTGTATCCTGAATTTTTTTTATGTTGAAGCAGCCCATTCAGCCAATACGTGGTTTTGGCTCCCCCCTCAGGCTGACAAGGATTGTGTTTTTGTATCTTGGAATTTCTTCTTATCCTGAAGCAAAATAGTTTTCTAGAGACTCTTTGTATCTTGGATTTTTCTTAACATGAAGCATTCTTATCTAGAGGTACCACTGTATTTCTTCAATTCTGGGAAAGGGATGGGATTTGCAGGACACCAAATCTGGACAGTATGGCAGATGAGATAAGGCACTGAGACCCAACCTTGCAATTGCTCTTGAGTAGTTCATGAGATGTGAGGGCCAGTGTTGTCATGCTGCAACAAAATTCCTTGTTTTATTTATGAACTCTGCTAAGTATGAGTTGCTTTCTGAAACCTTTTTTTTAATTTAAAAAAATTGAGCTTTGAGATGATATCCCATGGACCGATGCTTAGTTTCTACAGCATAGCAACAATCCCATGTTTCATCGGCTGTTGTGATGCTGTGAAGAAATGCCTTTATTTTTGGACTATAACAAAAACCTCAGCTCTTAAAATTTTTCATCTCTGCTGTTGAAATGCAAAGAAACCATCTGATGTTGAAAAATATCGATAAGGTGACCCACATGTTACTGTGAAATGCCAAGCTGGATAGGAGTTTCCTTTTAAGTGGTTCATTGATTGTCCTTCATAGATTCATTAACTTTTCTTATTGTCACAGATTGTCCAAGTCATTCTTGATCACACTAATCAGAACTTCCTGTTTGTCATCTTCTACATTTTTACCCAGTGATGCAGAATACTCATGTCAACATACTCATTTCCATAAGCAACTTGCATTTGTCAATTAACTGCTATAGGAAGTGACTTCTATTATATATATTTTTTTAAAAAGATCAATCATGGCATGCTCCTTAAGGCAGACTTAGGACTGTAAGCCTCCCAGAGTTACCTTGTCGTAAGATGGGTGGCCAATAAATTTTATAAATAAATAAAATAAGTAACAACACACTTTCTTACAGAAGGTTCCCACCAGCAAAATGAAAAAAGATCCCATTCTCCGTGACATATTAAAAACATTTGAACACCATGAGTATAAAATAAATGAAAACAAAATCCTCCACTGGGAGCCAGGCCATAAATGATCTGGAGTCAGTTTAAAATACCAAGATATCTATATTTGAGAATAATTCTGTGCATATTTATGTGTGTGAAAACCCAAGTAGACTGATAAATTTCAAAATTATCTTCAGTGTAACACTGGGGCATTCCTACATATCATCAGTCATACACTAACGGATTCTGAATGTGTTGTGACGATGTAAAAGATTGGAGAGCAGCCATGAAAATGTCAAAGGAGATAAGAATGGTAAAAATTCATCTAAGGAATTGTTAGAAAGCCTTCTAAGAAACTATCTAGTGCAATAGCAACTTCTTATAAGGTTTAATTTTTGATACCCTGATCATCATCACTAACTGCACTTCTTTGAATCTAATTCAACTTCTCTGAGTCCTTCTTAATGTGTGAATCCAGACTGTGTACCCAACTGAGATATGCTTTGAGCAAAATAAATAGACTGAAAGTAGATTTTTGTTGATGCAGTCTAAAATTGAATGTTGACTTCAGGATTAAAGTTAAGTAGTGGAATATGCATTAGAAATATTTTGAAGTACTTTCATGGCTGGGAGCAAAATCATAATGAATATGAGAACCACAACTTTCAGCTACCCCTCCCCTTGCAGAGTTTGATTTTAGAAAGGGAATGTTTGTTTATAAACAAGGTATAGATTATATAGGTTTTATCATCCAGGGTTTGGCTATTTCCTGTTGAAACTGGATAGAGATGATTTGCAATGTACTTGGTGCCTATCTCTGGCTTAGTGTAAAGAATGAACTCACCTAATTTGCTCATAGGTGTCCAGCCTTATTCAATTTGGTTCCTTCCAGATTTGTTAGAATGTAATTGTCATAATTCATTAGCCATCATTCTATAGATCATAATAAAACTACTAATAGTATAGTGAATTTGCAAAGTGACTTTGGTCCAGAAATCTAGATACTTTATTGGTAGAGAAATTTGTACTAGAAGTGATGTATTAGTACACAGAGCCTCTAAATATCTAGTTCTGCTAAAACACACATTCAAAATTCAAGGTGCTGAAGCAACACTTCCAAACAAAGAAAAGACTACATTTTAAATATGAAAGCACACAAGAATCTTCATTTTATTTATCCATTTTAATATTTTTTCATCCTGCCTTTATTAGTTTTTATAAATAACTCAAAGCGGCAAACATAGCTAATGATCCTTTCTCCTCCTATTTATTTATTTATGCACTGATATTGATCTCCTTTCTCATCTCTGCTTGCCAAAATCAGACAAACTGAAACAAAAATTCAACAGTTGATGTTAAAATGTTCATTTCCAGCAAACACATCTTGGAGCTACTGCACCTACACAACTGGTTCTAATGTTCAAAAGAATAACTCAAATCCATTATCCTACACATACTAGGTATGTTTGAAGCATTGCTTTCTGTTGGTTTTGCCCACTATTAGTATTTCCTTTCTTCATGGTTGTATAAATCTCTGGTTAGAGAAACTGTATGGGGTCTGTGAAAGCATTTTGAACAGTGCAAGCACTTCATAGATGCTCATACAAAATGGCTTCCCTGGGGTGGAGGTAGTTATTTGCAAAATGAGTGCCATGGTAATCAGACTGACGTAAGACATGTACCAGAAGTAAAATAGCTGAGTTCTGCTCTCCAATATCTATTGTAGCACTGTGCTTACCTTATCTTTTTTTTTTTTTTTTGTATAGAACCAGACGTCAAAGAAAACA
>JAEANM010005050.1:0-20061 GCA_017656035.1 Myanophis thanlyinensis
GCTGTAAACCGCCTCGAGTCCTTGTGGAGATGGGGCGGTATATAAATTTAATAAAATGAAATGAAATGAAAATGAAAGGCACTCACTTCATCATTTAAAATCTCTGGCTTCTTCTTCCCCAGAGAAGCCTATAAACCACTATGGGTCAGTATATAAGTCTTAAGTGCTACTGTGTTTCCTCAAAAATATGACCTACCCTGAAAACAAGCCCTAGCCCAATTTTCACTCCTGTACCTAATAAAAGCCCTACCCCAAAAATAAGCCCTAGTTAAGCACCATCCACTGTGAGGTGCAAGTGTAAAAATCAGGCTAGGGTGGGGTGGTGGGGGTGGAACTGTTCCATGTGCCCTGCATCTGCTTATCTTAGGACTGCCCACAGCCAGGCCTGCCATGCGCCACCTGTTACACCGCTTCCCAACTTCTTCTGCAGCTGCTTGTGGCTGGATGCAATGTGGTACATTGTGCTGGTGCCACCACTTGCATGCGCAATGGCACAACACACCACGCAGCTTCCTGCCACAAGCTTCAGCACCAGCATGTCGAGCCTTGCAGCCACAGAAATCAGGTAGCAGTGTGACAGGTTGTCAGTGCATGGGAGACGTGGCTGTGGCAGCCCTAAGATAAGTGGATAAGACATCACCTGAAAATAAGACCTGGTGCTTATTTTGAGGCCAAAAAGAAAATAAGGTTGGTTCTTATTTTTGGGAATATACAGTATAGCTATTGCTATTGCTGTTGCTCTCCTGTCCCCATCCCTTTCTGGAATGCAGCTCTTGATGCGCTCTGCAAAGCTAGGTATGAACCTCAGGCTAAGAAAAAACTGCACTTTTGGGGTAGAAAGTTAATTGATTGACATAGAGTACAGGTAATTCTCAACTTACAGCCACGGTTGGGACCAGAATTTCCATTGCTAAGCAAGGCAGTTAAGTGACTCGTGCCTGATTTTATGAGCTTTTCCCCTATGGTTGTTGAACAAATCATTGCAGCTGTTAAGTGAAGCACGCGTTCATTAAGCAAATCTGGCTCCCCCCCCCCATGGACTTTGCTTTTTGGAAGCCGGCTGGGAAGGACGCAAATGGCAATCACATGACTCTTGAGATGCTGTAACCATATAAATCCAAGCACCTGAATTTTAATCATCTGACCATGGGACACTACGATAGTCGTACTTTTGAGGATTCGTTGTAAGTCATTTTTTTTCAGTCCTCTTGCAGTGTCCTAAATGGTCGCTAAATGAATCGTTAAGTCAAAGACTACTTGCGCCGGAAAGTCCAGATGAGCCACCTAAAGCTGCCTCATTTATTTCAATCTCAATGTCTGTGTCAAGGTTCCGACGGACGAACCCAACCAAGCCAGCACTCCGAGACGATCAGATTTCTCAAAGAATTGTTTTATTGAGTACATCATTTTGTCAAACACGAAAGCAAAACCAACTCTTTAACTATTTTCCATGGTTTTAGCCTCAGTGGTGCAGTGGTTAGAGTGCAGTACTGCAGTGGTGCAATACTTCTGCTGTCTGCCGGTTCAAATCCCACCAGGCTCAAGGTTGACTCAGCCTTCCATCCTTCCGAGATGGGTAAAATGAGGACCCAGATGGTTGGGGGCAATATGCTGACTCTGTAAACCACTTAGAGAGGGCTGGAAAGCACTATAAAGCAGTATATAAATCTAAGTGCTATTGCTAGTATAATTAAAGAATAGATGTTCTCCTCCCTCCTCGTCACAGGTCACACTGTCCAGTTAGGTGTTTTGGCATCTCTCTGGCAACTACTTCCAGTCTCCAGCCACCACCTGTTGAGGTGACCTTGATTCCCATGGGGCAATCTGGTGTTATTATCTGGTCTGACATTCCAAGCCTCCTCCCTTTTCATTTTTGAGAAATGAAAAGATGGCTGCAGTAGCCTAGATCCATTACAAAGTTGACAGGCTGTGTCTGACTTTGACAAAAGACATTTAAGTCAACTAATATGGCAACTTTTTGAAATCTTATTTTCCTAGATTTAGCCCAGGGATCTCCACAAGCGGTACGAAGAGATATCGGTCTGTCTGTAACACACAGGTAAGCTTTTCAGGGGTTGAACATACAACTGTCTCTCTCTCTCTCTCTCCAGCAACAACCCAAAAACAATAGTGGAGAAAACTTGAGAGGCTTCTATAACAGTATTTCTCAACCTTGGTTGTAGATGTGTGGACTTCAACTCCCAGAATTCCCCAGCCAGGAAGTTGAAGTCCACATATCTTCAACGTGCCAAGATTGAGACACTCTGGTCTATAAGAATCTGAAATAAGGCAGGTTATGCTGAGACAAAGTTTCATCTAAAGGTTGCTGATTAGGAATTTTGTGATGGTTTCAGATACAGTTGTCCTCTGTTTTAAATCTTCCTATCCTTCATCGTCTATTGTTATCCTTTTAAGGAAAGAGGGAAGGGAACTTACAGCTTTGATTGGTTAGTTTGACATTCAAAGTCCTTCCTGAAAGTACCCAGGATAAGTATTATAGAGGCTCCTGGTGACTTGTTCCATTTGCATGCAAAGATGGTTACATCAGAACCAAGAGACATGCCCAAGCCTAACTATGGTACAGCATTTGGTTCTTAATCAATGAACGTTCTAATATCTGTGGTTATAGATCTATTTTTTATTCTATAACGTCCATGGAGCTCCAGTTTCTACTAGTATTTTCATTTCCCCTTTTCTGGATCTACAAGACTACAATGATGATTAGGGGACTGAAAGCTAAAACGGTTGCAGGAACTGGGCATGGCTAGTCTAGTGAAGAAAAGGACCAGGGGAGACGTGATAGCAGTCATCCAATAATTGAGGGGCTGCCACAAGAGAGGAGGGGGTCAAGCTATTTCCCAAAGCACCTGAAGGCCAGACAAGGAATAATGAATGGAAACTGATCAAGGAGAGATTCAACCTAGAAATAAAAAGTCATTTTCTGACAGTGAGAGCAATCAACCAATGGAACAGAAGTTGCCTTTGGAAATTGTGGGAGTTTCATCACTGGAAGCTTTCAAGAAGGGATTGGACTGCCATCTGTCAGAAATAGTGTAGGGTCTCCTGGTTGGGTGCGGGGGGTTGGACTAGATGACCTACAAGGTCCCTTCCAACTTTGTTATTATGTACCTTCTGTACTTCTATACCTCTAAAATATTAGGTCTTCTGTAGGGAAGGTAGGGAGCCAAAACATTCCTCAGAGAATTTAGCCACATAATACAGATAGTCCTCAACTTACGACCACAACTGAGCCCAAAATTCATGTTGTTAAGCGAGATAGTTAAGTGAATTTCCATCCATTTTAAGATCTTTCTTCCCATGGTTGTTAAGTGAATCACTGCACTTGTTAAGTTAGTAACATGGCTGTTAAGTGAATCTGGCTTTGCTTGTCAGAAGGTTGCAAAAGGTGATCACATGACCTTTGGCTGCTGCAACCGTCATAAATGTGAATCAATTGCCAAGCATCCGAATTTTGACCATGTAACCATGGGCAAGTGGTAAAAACCATCATAAGCATATTTTTTTTAGTGCTGTTGCAACTTTGAACCTGTATTTGGATATGCGGCCCCGTGGTTTGCCTGTGTATCTTGCACCAATAATATTGCTCTCCTTAATTCTGCGTCTTCTTTCATAGCTGTGTTCTGTTTCCTCTCATTCAAGGTTTTCTACAAAATCCTGGCTCTCTCAGGTGTGCCAAGTGTGTCACAAAAGCATGATGTTTGGAGTAAAATGCAAACATTGCAGGTAAGCCAGTGATAAATGGCATTCCCCTTGTGGTTGAAAGTTGTAGTCCAGGGATGTCAAACTCAAGGTCTGGGGACCAAATCCGGCCTGCAGGGTACTTAGATCTGGCCTACGGGTCTGCCCTGGAAACAGTGAAGGACCGGCCAGCAGTGCTTCTGCCAGCGAAAACCGGCTCCCAAGCTCCATTTTTGGCTGCCACGGCCTCCTGCAGCCCTCTGCCAGTGAAATGAGCCTCCCGAGCTCCGTTTTCACTGGCAAAGGGTTGCAGGAGGCCGTGACAGCTGAAAACGGAGCCCCAGAGCCCGTTTTCACTGGCAGCGTGCCCGGACCACCACAAGCGCCCCCAACATGAGTGATGTTGGGCTGGCCACGTCCTCTCCGCACACACCCCAGGTCAAAAGCAACCCTGATGAGGCCCTCAATGAAATCGAGTTTGACACCTCTGTTGTAGTCTATAAAAACACAGCAAGCAAACGAAGAACAGAACGCTAGCAGGGATTCACCTGGGGAATTCAACCGAAAAGAAAGGAGGGAAATGACTAGATAATCTGCATATACTGAAGATTGCACCCTCAGCTCCAGAGCAGAAAAAGTCATTCCCCGAAGAGCTGCTGATTACAAGGATTACTGTGTAAAAAAAATCTGCAGATTGTCCAGTGACTGATTACATGACTGCTTCCTGCTGAGTAAGCAGAGATCGAAAGAAAAATATATCAAGCAGCCAGGGTCCTAAGATCACTCACTTGTTGAGTGTACAAGTTAATGGGAATTTGGGGGAGAATCCCAAACAATTTTTTCTTCTTTAGTCAAAAGTTTATATTTTGCTAAATGAGAACCTTGGGAAGGGAATTGTAAAAAAAAAAGGTGTTTGTTTTTTTTTAAAAACCCTGAATAAAAAAAGCAAAGGGCTGCTGGAGTCTGTAATCATAATGTTTGTCTTTCTGCCAGAAAAGAGCCAAAAGTGAATGAATCATTGTATGACTACAATGATTAATCAGTTCAAATAAAATCTCTACTATGGAAAGTGCCTGTGAAGCAGCTTAAAGAAAATGGTCCAACAGGGAATAGGATCATTGGATAAGAATAAGAAGCAAGAGATGCTGGAAATACTCTGTGTAACTTTCCCTGAGTGTTCAAGGGAAGAAAAAGAGACATTGCAAAATGGAAATATAGGATGGTTGATTCCTAAAGTCGGAGAGGATGCAGTTGTACCTCTACAAGGTTAAAAAAAAAGTAATTATTGTTCGATGTATACAGATAGTCCTCAACTTACAACATAACTGATCCCCAAATTTCTGTTAAGTGAGACAGTTGTTAAGTGCCCCATTTTATGACCTTTCTTGCCACAGTTGTTAAGTGAATCACTGCTGTTGTTAAGCGGGTAACACAGTTGTTAAGTGAATCTTGCTTCTCCATGGACTGCTTGTCAGAAGGCCACAAAAGCCACTGCAACCGTCATAAACACGAGTCAGTTGCCAAGCATCTTAATTTTGATTACGTCACCATGGAGATGTTGCAACGTTGCTAACTGTAAAAAAATCAGTATAAGTCATTTTTTTCAGTGCTGTTGTAACTTCAAACAGACACTACATGAATGGTTGTAAGTCAAGGACTAGCTGTATCAACCAGACTCATGAAATGTGCTATTTGTAAAATGTAAGAATCCAAGTATATACAGAACAACATCCAAAATACAAGTTATCCTTGACTTATGACCACAATTGAGGCTAGAATTTCTGTTGTTAGGCAAGGCAGTTGTTAAGGGAGTCATACCAAATTTTATGTCATCATGGGATGTAATCAGTCGATCAATTATTTTATATTGTGTGTTCATAACTGCCTGTATGAGAATCAATTTTACTAGCACATAGATAGGACAGCATGCCATTATGAAGACAGTTGGGTATATTAATAATAATGTCCATTTAGCCTTATGGCTTAAAAATTCCTCACCTCTATTTTAGAATCATGATGAATAGAACTCCACTTTATTATTAAGGAAGGAACTACTGATCCAGTTCTACAGAAGAATCATTGAGTCAGTCATCTGCACCTCTAGAACTGTCTGGTTTGGTTCTGCAACCCAACAAGACAGACACAGACTACAGAGGATAATTAGAACTGCAGAAAAAACAATTACTACCAACCTGCCTTCCATTGAGGATCTGGATACTGCACGAGTCAAAAAGAGGGCTGGGAAAATATCTATAAACCCCTCACATCCTGGACATAAATTGTTTCAACTTCTGCCCTCAAAGTGACACTACAGGGCACTGCACACCAGAACAACTAGACACAAGGGCAGGTTTTTCCCCGAACGCCAACATTCTGCTAAACAACTAATTCCCACAACATTATCAAACTATTTACTAAGACTGCATTACTATTCTTCTTCTCATCGTTCCTATTACCTATCTCCTCCCACTTAGGACTATAACTTTGTTGCTTGTATCTTTACGATTTATATTGTTATATTGTTTCCTAGTATGATTTGATTGTTTATTTAGTATCCTATGACTACCACTAAGCGTTGTATCTTATGATTCTTGATCAATGTATTTTTTCTTTTTATGTACACTGAGACCTTATGCACCAAAGACAAATTCCTTGTGTGTTTAATCACACTTGGCAATTCTATTCTATCAGTGATAAAACACCTGCTTAACCAGCAGAAGTAGCAGTTTGAGGATCACTGTTACGTAATCATGACACATGCTATATTTTCCCTGGCTTCAAATCTCACCCCCCAGCCTTTAATATGATGTAATGGTTTGCTTATGTTTGCAAAAACAATTCTGATCTCCATGTTAATGACAAAGTTCTTGGATGAGCTGTGATCAATGCTAGTTGCAGTTAATGGGAATTTTAATCTAATATAGCTGAAAGACCTTGGACACCCATAAAGCTTCCTAGCCAAGTTCTGTGGCTTGGCCTTTCCAATCCCAACTTCACACTCTGATCGGTGCCTCCTGCTTTCTCCTGAGAAAAGCAGAGGGAGTATGTTTTTTTCTGTCCACAATTTAGCTTACCTTGGACCTAATATGTCTTTTCCCTTTTGCAGATTAAAATGTCATAACAAATGCACCAAAGACGCCCCAAACTGTAGAATATCTTTCTTACAAAGTAAGTGCCTTTGTATTCTTTTTAAACTTTTCTTCCTTTTACTGGATTATTTGCTGTTTTATATTCAGCTTTAATGTTCAGTTATATCCAGTTTGGGGTCATTATAAAAAAGATGTAGGGACTCTGGAAAGAGTACTGAAAAGAGCAACAAAGATGATTAGGGGGGCCGGAGGTAGTGGTGAAATTCAATTTTTTTTACTACCAGTTTTGTGGGCGTGGCCACAGGATTAAACATCACCAAGCACAGAATTAAACTTCACCAAAGTTACAATGTGATAAGGGTAGAGGTAGGTTCTGTGAGCAAGGCAATAAAGATGAGGCTAGAAACAACTGCTTTATTTACAGGATTAACCCTGCAAAGTGGGAAAAAAAGCAAAAGGAGATTTCTTCTAATAACCGGTTCTATAGAACCAGTGCGAACCGGCTGAATTTCACCACTGGCTGGAGGCTAAAACATGTGAAGAACGGTTGTAGGAATTGGATTTGTCCTGTCTAGTGATAAGAAGGGACTAGAGGTGACACTGAAGACAGCCATATGTCCAGAATGGTATATGGTCTCCTGCGTGAGCAGAGGGTTGTACTAGAACAGTAGTGACGAATGTATGACACGCGTGCCAGAGACGGCACTCAGAGCCCTCTCTGTGGGCATACACACTATCACCCCAGTTCAGCTCCCCCATGTTTCTCCATGGCATTTCTCTCAGAAGTTTCCCTGCAAACTACGAAACAGAAGCTCACAGAGCTGCCGGTGTTGGGATGCCCCACCTCTCGCCGGCCAGCTGATGTTCAGGTATCCAAACGCACCTTGCGGTTTGAGCATTCGGTCCCTAAAGGGTTCACCATCACTGTACTAGAAAATCTCCAAGATCTTCTTCCAACTCTGTTATACTGAATTCAGTGTTGCTGTTGTAGTTTTAAGAAGGCTAAGTAAAATGCTGGTTTCATCTTCTCTCTGCTTCAATAGTACCACGGTTGAGGAGAACAGAGAGTGTCCCTTCCGATATCAATAATCCAGTGGACCGGCCTTCAGAACCACAGTTTGGGACTCTCCCAAAAGCCCAGGCTAAAAAGGTACAGTATTGAGTTTTACAAAGAACGCAGACAGAGCCATGCAGGGGGAGCACAAAATTACAACCACCTGCAGTTGGATTCCCGCACAGTGTTTAGCAAACACATTTTAATGAAACCTGTGCTACTGAAAGCCAGACCACAATTGGAACCCGAGCTTCTGTTGCTAAGCAAGGTAGTTAAGTGAGTCACACTCAATTTTACAACCTTTTTTTTTTTTGCCGCAACTTGATAAGCAAATCATCGCCATTGTTAAATGAATCACACAGTCGTTAAGCTAATCCAGCTTCCCCCCAAGTTTACTTGCCAGGAAGACTACAGATGGCAATCATGTGATGCCAAGATGGTGCAACCATTGTAAATATAGGCCAGTTGCCAAGTGCCCAAATTTTAAACATGTAACTGTGGGGATGTTGCTCCGAGTTGTAATTGTGAGGATCGGTGGCAAGTCATTTTTGTTAGTGCTGCTCTAATTTCAGATGTTCACTAAATGAATGGTTGCCAATTGAGGACAGCTGTATCTAGAGGCCAGATTTTAGCAGCATTGTAATCTATAATAATAGATGGTGCGGTGGCTCAGTGGGTAAGACACTGAGCTTGTTGATCAGAAAGGTTGGCAGTTCGAATCCCTAGCGCTGTGTAATGAAGTGAGCTCCTGTTACTTGCCCCAGCTTCTGCCCACCTAGCAGTTTGAAAGCATGTAAAAAATGCAAATAGAAAAATAGGGACCACCTTGGTGGGAAGGTAAACAGCGCTCCGTGCACCTTTGGCATTTAGTCATGCCGGCCACATGACCACGGAATCGTCATCAGACAGCGCTGGCTCTTGGCTTAGAAACGAAGATGAGCACTGCCCCCTAGAGTCGGGAACGACTAGCACGTATGTGAGATGAGAACCGTTACCTTTATCTTAATCTATAGTAATCTATCCCCATCCTTTTTGGCACCAAGTATTTTTAAAAGGCAATTTTTTCATGGAGTTGGGGGAGGAGGAGTCCACAACCTAGATCCCTTGCGTGCAGTTTACTATGAGGCCCAGTTTATGACAGGCCATGGTCCGGTACTGGTCCGTGGCCTGGGGGGTTGGGGACCCCGATCTATAGAGTTAGCCATTTTGGGATTAAAAAGGATGCAAGTGTCTTATGAATTGACCATCCTGGCTTAAGGAGTTAGCCCCAGGGTGTCAAACTCAATTTCATTGAGGGCCACATCAGGGTTGTATTTGACCTCAGAGGGCCAGAGTAGGTGTGGCCAGGGTAGGTGTGGCCATCTTGCCGTCACTTGTGTCAGGGGCCTCTATGGCGGCCCGAGTGCTCTGCCAGCAGTGAAAACTGGCCCCCAGGCTCTGTTTTTGGCTGCCAGTGACCCTCTGCCAGTGAAAAAAGAGCTTGGGAGGGCTGTGTCCGTTTCACTGGCAGAGGGTTGCAGGAGGTGGTGGCAGCTGAAAATGGAGCTCAGGAGCCTGTTTTTGCTTGCAGAAGCACCACGGGCCAATCCTTCACTGTTTTCCAGGGCGGAACCACAGGCCAGATCTAAGTACCTACTGGGCCAGATTAGGTCCCCAGGCCTTGAGTTTTACATCCCTGGGTTAGCCAGACATAGCCAGTTATGGCTTGATCTCGGTGTTTTAAAAGAAAGCTTTCTGGTAAGGGAGAAAAGCCAAGAATGTTTTTTTGACTCATCTCAAAAGTCACTAATTCCCAAGATTTCTGTGTTGCTTTGATCTCTCGCAGGACCATCCCACCGCAATCAATCACCTCGACTCCAGTAGCAACCCGTCTTCTACCACCTCTTCCACACCATCCTCTCCAGCCCCTTTCCAGTCTTCCAACCCCCCCAGCGCAACGCCTCCCCCAAACCCATCTCCCATGGGCCACCGGGACAGTCGGTTCAACTTCCCAGGTAAGTTGTTTTCAGAAGAGCAAAAAGACAAAAAAAAAAGAAAAAGCAGGTTTGCCGAAGACTACCTTCTACATAGTCTGCCCAGCCGAAGAAGAAATACAGATAAAAACTCAACTCATTGAAGTTCAGATACAACCTGTTTGTCTTAATGTACTTTTTTTTTTGCCATGGCATCTTGTTTTATCGGTTACCCACTAACAAAGAGTTCTATGGGTGAGGTTCACATGAAAACAATAAAGCCATCCAACCCATGTTTATTTATTAAATGTATGTGCTGCTCATCTTGCTACCCAAAGCAATTTTGATGATAGAAATGATCCTCCTTGATCTTGTTCCAAGAGCGTCCTAGAAAAGTCAAAACAAAAACAAATTAGTGTTGTGTTAAAAATCCTGCCATAAACCTACTTCTTTGTTTTCCAGCATTTTTGTAGTCAGTCTCTAGCTAGCAGATCCCTTAAAGATCTGCTCTGTTCTGCTCTGTTCCTCTCACCAGAGAAGTTGGGCACTTCCAAAATATTCTTAGCCTGAAACTTGTGTGCCTAGAGCAGTTTTCATATGTTCCTGGCAGGTATCTGTTCATCAGACCTTTTGCTGTAATACATTTCTTTGTCCAGATGTTCTTTGGGAGTTTGTGCATTTGCTGCTGTCCTTCCCTCTCTGTCCTCAAGTTACGACCACAACCGAGCCCAAAATTTCTGTTGCTAAACAAAACAATTAAGTGATTTTTGCTCCATTTTATGACCTTTCTTGTCACAATTATGAATCATTGCAGCTCAGTTATGGTAGTAGTTACAAGACACTGTAACCATCATGAATATGAGCCAGTTGCTAAGGGTCTGAATTTTGTTTATATGACCATGAGGATCCTGCAATGATTGTAAGCGCAAGTACTGGTTGGAAGTCAGCTAGTGCTATTTGTAGCTTCAAGCGGTCAATTACCAAATAGTTGTAAGTCGAGGACTACCTGCAAGAGCATAAAAAGGAAGGGGAAAGGAACCCGGTTTGTGAATTGTGACAATGCGACCTAGGTCTGTTTCTCCACTAGAGACAGCCTTATTTTTCTGCTTCTTCTACTGTAAATAATAAACAACAATAAAATTAAATAAAATAATTAAAAAAATGTAAAAGGCATTTTCCAACTGGCTGCATGCTTCTCTGCCTGCCTGCACTCAGAAGCATTCTCATTGGTTGCTTATTTACAGTTTACTAACTCTGAACTGGGATTAATTTACTGCACACACACACACACACACACACACTAATGTGCTAACTACTGTGATCTTTTATTTTGTCTTTTTCTCTTCCCTTGTCTTCTCCTTTTCTGCCTAAACCAAACCAAACTAAACAGCCGCTCATTACATTCAGCAAAGACAGCAGTTTATCTTTCCAGGTAAGTTTATCTTCTAACACGTATAACGTGCATAAGCGCACCAGCGTGCCTACCATACCTGCCTTACTGTCCCCATTTATCTGTACTTACTTCCTTTGTTTACGTTTATGTTTATACCTATACCTGCTATCTTGTACATGTTTGACAAACAAATCAAATAAATAAATAAATAAATACATGTAGCTGCTCAAACACTACTTTGTTTTCCTGCAATTTTTGTTGTTGTAAGCACAGAGAGAAAGAGACAGATTTTTCTCCTTCACGTTGCACTCATATTGCACTCCTGCTTACTGAAAACACACCGTTTATTTTTTCTTGTGACATCCTTTGTTCCAATCCCTGTTATTTTATATCAAAAGTTTCATAGGTGTGTGTTAACTGCGACATAATAAAGCATGGTCTTTGACCTTCCTCTGCAGAAATCAATTCAATATACATCCCCTTTTGTGCACAGTTAGACAACCCTATTAGAGAGAGATTTCCTTACCCTGTTCCTTCAAAGTCTTCCACAGGGACGGCGCTTCTAATATGCTGCCTTCGCTGGAAAAGTTGGGGTACATTCAGAGATGTACCTGCCTTAGAAATAGCCCATGTTTGGACTGCATAGCATAAACATCACACACAGGAAATGTTTTATGACACATTGCACTATGTCATAAAATCATTTTATGATAATTTCAAGGTCACAGAGTGTTTTATAAAACCTGCCAAATTTCAGTTCAACGGGAATCCATGAGACCCACATTTTGGTCCCATGTTCTGTAAGTTAACCTGTTTAAGGTAACCTTGGTTCAAAAATTGTTGCGCTATTTCTCCCAATTAAAGGTGACAGGGACGAGAGTTTTAGTGGTACGTAGATGCCTATGCACAAAAGTAGACATTTATAAGCTAAGGGGAATAGGACAAGAAAATCCTGTGGATGGTGTTACCTAGTTTGGTAACGAAATGTTCAGAAACTAAATTGAAACAAGCTTGGAGAGCAAGCCAACTGCCAAAATGTAAAAGTAATGCTAACGCCAATATCAGTTGTATCCAGAAGTGGGATTCAAACAGTTCGCGCCTATTCGCTAGAACCGGTTGTGAACTTTCTAAGCAGTTCAAAGAACTGCTGGTTCAGCTGGTCATTAGGGCAGAGAACCAGTTGTTAAATTATTTGAATCCCACCACTGGTTTTATCCATAGGATTGAGTCAGAAAGACAATATGGCAGATGTGATGTCATAATGCCCCCCCCCCCCAAAAAAAAAACCTTTTGAACAGGCAGGGTTTACATCACAAGGACATTGCCATATTGCCTTTTTCCCTTGGTTGGCCCAGTGGTTAGAGTGCAGTACTGCAGGCTACTTCTGCTGACTGCTGGCTGCCTGCAATTTGGCAGTTCAAATCCCACCAGGCTCAAGGTTGACTCAGCCTTCCATCCTTCTCCGAGATGGGTAAAATGAGGACCCAAACTGCTGGGGGCAATGTGCTGACTCTGTAAACTGCTTAGAGAGGGCTGTAAAGCACTATAAAGCGGTATATAAGTCTTAAGTGCTATTGTTATTTCACTCTTTCCCCTCTCCTCCTGTGAATGCCACTCATCAAGATAGGCAGTTTTTCAGATTGAAAGTCATCGTTTTGATGCAATAAAGGTAAATCACATTTTGGAAGGTTCCCGCAATGTGAAAACAAACAAATAAATCCATCCTTGAGGGATCCTTGATGCTTTCTGAGCTTGGTTATTTTCTTGCTGACGTTTCATTACCCAGCTAGGTAACATCATCAGTGCTAATAAGGAATGGGGTTTGCTCTCAGTTCTATATATTCTAGTGGCTTGCCCTGTCGGTGTTGATGGGAATGGTCTTGGAGGTTCTTTGGTTGAGCTGTTTACTGTTGGCTTGTTTGGCAGTTCTTTGATTTTGGGGTATTGTTTACTTCTCGATTGTTGGTCTGAAAATAACAGGGCTCATCTCAAACCTGAGCTACCAACACTTTCCTTTATGAAAGTTTCATTGCTTCTAGATAGGAATTAATAGAAGGTGTCTTATCCCCCAACTAAAACTAGTCCAGCCTCAAGCAAGCTTTACCTTTTGGCTTTGTGGGTTATACATTTCAACTTTTTAGTTCTCCCCAGCTACATATTTCTTTGATGTGTGTTACTGAACTGACTAAAAACCGTGAGAACCTGAGAATTGTGAACATCAGTCCTTTTTTTCCATATATGCTTCTTTCTTTTAGAAATTCCTGGTACTCCACAAATAACACAGCCTCCTGAAACTATGGAAAGTACTAAGTAAGTCTCTCTTTTTTTGTCTGCAGCATTTTCTTTACAGCTAGTACTTGATTTACAACCATTCACTTAGTGGCCATTCCAAATTACAGCAGCACTGAAAAAAGTGATTTACGAATGTAATTGCCAAACTCAATTATAGTCCAAGGTCCAGAACTATCTGTATATGTTCTAATTAAGGACCAGTCATATCCTGGACATAAATTGTGTCAACTACCCTCAAAACAATGCTATAGGGCACTGCACACAATAACAACTAGACACAAGAAAAGCTTTTTCCCCGAACGCCATCACTCTGCTAAATAAATAATTCCCTCAACACTGTAACTATTTATTAAGTCTGCATTACTATTATTCTCATTACTCCATGACCCACCGAGCCCACTATGATTATAACTTGTTGCTTGTATCCTTATGATTTATATTGATTATTGTCTCCTAGTATGATTTTACTGCTTATTTGTACCCCATGACTATCATTAAGCGTTCTATCTTATGATTCCTAACGTTTGTACCGTTTCCTTTAATGTACACTGAGAGCCTATGCACCAAAGACAAATTCTCTGTGTGTCCAATCACACTTGGCCAATAAAGAATTCTATTCTATTCTATTCTATTCTATTCTATTCTATTCTATTCGGAGGCTCTTAGAAATTCCAATACAAGAACAAAATCAGTTGTATGGTGCCTCCTACTGGTCAGCAGCCAATATAACAAAAAAAAAATTCTCCTAAATATTTGATCTGGGTATCTGATTTGCCAGATGCTGCAGCCAGCTGTGCTGTGACAGCCTTACTCAAAAAACCCTTTTAATGAGATGTCTTTAACCCTATAGCTTATCTTGCTTGGATAGGAAAGGTACCCTGTGGAAAGAGGGTTTCGTGGCTTATAGCGAGAATCCTCATTGAATCAAAAGTCATATATTTACTATATGAATCAGAAAAAAAAAAATTTCTGCATGGTTCTTCCTAGTAACAATTGCTTAGAGGGCAGGAAAGAAAGGGGAGAGAAAAGTGGCCCTTGAAAGAGAAAAAACCTTAGGCCTGTTGCAGCAAGATTGTGTTACATATCCTATGGCCATGATGGCGAACCTATGGCATGGGTGCCACAGGTGGCATGCAGAGCCATCTTGCTTGGCACACAAGCTGTCAGTCAACTTACCTCCAGCTGAGCATGCATATGTGATTGCACATGCACGCATGTGTGATTGCAGAGAACCAGCTGGTCTTCGGGCATCTGTTGGGCATGCGCGCAATTGCAGCAGGAAATCCAGCTGAATTTTCAGAGCTCTCCTGTGCATGCACATGCGATTGCTCATGTGTGCGTGAGTGCCTGTGCATAGCACACGTGCATTGTATGTGCAAAAGCTGTATGCATGTGCAGATGGTGCAGTTGCACATGCAGCACACATGGAAGAGCCGCACGCAAATGTGGATGGCATGCACAAAGCATGTACTTTTCGGCAGGTTTGTCATCACTGTCCTATGGTATTGTGTTACACGTTTTATTCCACCTTTCCTTCAGTGCCCAATGCCCTTCAATGCCCTTCCATATGGCATCCCTATGGTCCATATGGAGCACCATATGTGGTCCTCACAAGTGTCACACTGTCTTCTTTGCAGTCTACACTGGAAGCATCCTGGAAATGAAAATTGGAAAGCTTTGATGATTAGTAAACTCAACACTTGTTATTTGTGCATTCTGTTATCGTAAATTCCTTTATAAGCTTCTATAAAACCAAAACCCATTGTTCATCAATTGTAATTTGAATACGGTTATGCAAGGCCATAGGTGAAACAGTCTGAAGGTCTTACCCTGCAGCTTGAACCTGACCTACACCAAGGGAATTGTGTTCTTGTTTTCACAGTGTTTGTTGTAATTAACAAACGTCTACTCAGACATGGGCAAACTACGGCCCACAGGCCACTTCCGTCCCATTGGGCTTTTTAATCCAGCCCGCCGAACTAGTTACTAGCAGGAACCCTGCAGTTTCGAGGAAGACCCGCTTCAGGGAATGGAAAGCCCAGAAAAGCCGATTTTCGCTGGGTCGACAACCGTCACAAACTAGAAGGCACGACCATTTTTTCCAATAAACTAAGCACAATGGTGTTTTGCTGCCTGTTAAAGGCCAAATCTTTTAATGTAATGGTTTTTACATTTAATTTATATTAGTTCACACAAACACACCATTCTATTCTGGCCTGGCCCCTCTGTCAAATTTTAGAAACCATTGTGGCCTGCGAGTCAAAAAGTTTGCCCACTCCTGGTCTACATGGTTTTGATACTAGATCACGTGTTCTCACACTTCAGTGACTGTGGTTTTTGCTTCTATGAGAGTTTTCCAAGAACATTACTGGTAGGCCTTGACTTCATTTAGCAGCAACAATTCATTTAGCAGCCATTCAAAGTTACAACGCCCCCCCCCAAAAAAGTAACTTATGCCCAGGTCCTCCCACTTATGACTGTCACAGCTTTCCATGGTCATGTGATCAAAATTAGGCAAGGTTGAAGTTGAGAAGAATGACTTTGTTAGATCGTGCTGTGACTTCCATGGTTGAGTGGAAGTTTTGAACCTTGATATGGTCCAGCACTGGAACCGTTCAACTGAATTTTGAATTTCAACATGCTTTTTCGAGAGGCAACTGGACTTCCTTGTATTTCTTTGAAAATGTTTTGCTCTCTTAGAGCTGAAGAAGCTTCTTGGATGAGAAGCGAAACGTCTTCAAAGAAAAACCAGAATGTCCAGTTGCCTCTTGAAAAAGCACCTTTGGGACAAGCATGACCTGGATGATTGAGAATCTCCATAGACATCTACTGAATTGTCTTCTTAGTTCTGAGTTTCCTTTTCCTATAACCTAACTCCTTCATTATTATCTTGGTACAATATCTAAAATGAATTTTTCTACAACATGAGTTTCAATGGAGTCGACAGCATGCATGTTCAAAGAATAAGGATGATCTTGCAAGATGAGTCCACCCATTCTCTCTTCTTCTCTCCAGCAATGCTGAGGTGCCCCTAGAGACTGATGGAGTTGAAGAACGGGACACAGAGGTAAGTTCCCCCTTGCTAGCAGTGCTCCCTACTAGCACTGACGATGTTACCTAGTATGGGTAAGGAAACATCTCCAAGAAAAGAAGCAAGCTCAGAGAGCATCCAGAACCCCTCATTTCAACCCTGAGCTACAAATAATCTCCTTTATTGATTATAGCTTCTTAGGTGGATATGTAGGTTTGGTGAATATGGAAGGTGAATGTAAGAGGACGACATAGGGAAGAGCAGTGTTTCTCAGCCTGGGGAATTCTGGGAGTTGAAGTCCACATATCTTAAAAGATGCTGAGACTGAGTAGCCCTGGGATAGAGACTAGCCCAAACAGTTGCACAGTTGGTTCCATTGAGGGAAACGTAATAGGATTCCAAGTCTGGGGTGTTCATCTTCATTGCGATTGTTTCCCCCTTTCTTCCCAAGCATGCAGACGACCAAGAGCAAAACAAGATGGAAGCTGAGGATGATGAAGATGAGATAGATGACCTGCCAACCCGACGATCACGATGGCGGGGGATGATCTCACGCAAGGCCAGCCAAACCAGTGTCTACTTGCAGGAATGGGACATTCCCTTTGAGCAAATCGACCTGGGAGACCCTATTGGCCAAGGACGGTGGGGCAAGGTCTACCGTGGGAGATGGCATGGAGAGGTGGCCATCCGTTTGCTGGAGATAGATGGGAACAACCAGGATCACCTGAAGCTCTTCAAGAAGGAAGTGATGAACTACCGGCAAACCAGGCATGAGAATGTGGTGCTTTTTATGGGTGCTTGTATGAACCCCCCTCATCTGGCGATCATTACCAGGTAAGGATCATTATCTTGGTTGATCTCAGGCCATTTGTTTCCATTTTTATGGCTGCTCATCTCATTCTCACGCCTTTGTGTGGCCACTAACAATTACAAAAAATAACCTAACGAGCATCAAAGGATAGTCTTTTAATGGTAATATATTTTTTTCTGAATTGCAAGCTGCCTAGAGTGATTGACTGAGATGGGTGGCTGTAGAAATTGAATTAATTAATTTCATGATTGACCAGGAAGAGTAAAATAAACGGATGGATGGACAGCTGGACGGATGGATGAATGAATAAATTTCATGATTGACTGAGATGGATGGCTGTAGAAATCAAATGAATGAATGAATGAATAATGAATGAATTTCATGATTGATTGAGATGGGTGGCTGTAGAAATTGAATGAATGTATGAATGAATGTATGAATGAATTCATGATTGACTGAGATTGGTGGCTGCAGAAATCAAATAATAAACAAACAAACAAACGAATAACATTAATGACTTCAGTAGGCTTTAGACAAGCAGCCTCAATGGGGGAAGCCAGTTTTTCTTCATGACTGCGTGATTCACTTAACAACCGCATAGTTTGTAATTGCAGCATGGCAAAAAAAGATAGTAAAATCAAATGTGACTTGCTTAACAACCAAGGACTACCTGTATGCTTCAGTGCAATATATCTTTTCAGCCTAACCCTGGTTAGTTTTCATCATAGTATTTTGTGTATTGTGCTGAAGTTAAAGATGTGTTAATAATAATGGGATTTCTAGATTTTTAAAAAAATAAGTGTTGCAATGGTGCCAATGTTGAATATTTATTGAAAACCAAGTGGTGGCTTTCTTTTAATCTGTGTATTTTTAAGGCCTGATTTTACTTCCATAGTGAGTGGTTGCAATAGCTACCATTTATTTTGGCTACTACAGTCTGCTTTGAAATCTTGCTAAAATGTTAAAAATTTGAGAATATCATCCATGATATATTCTACCACTTGGGCATAGTTAAACTGGTTTTCTGTTTTGGGGGCAAGCTGTGTTTTCATGGTGAACATGGCTAGCTTTGATATGACCAGATAAAGAAGGGATATTGGATTGTATGAAATAGGCTATGTTGAGGTCCAAATTAGAAGGGGGAAAAATCATTCAGAGCTTGTGTGGGCACAAAAATATCATCGATCAGCATCTCCTTGTTCTCCTGGGTTGTGTTCCAGCTGCAGAAAGATATCTAGACAACCCCAGGAAAAGATGTAGCTTCTTGCTGATACCTCGTCCTCCAACTCATTTTTACTCCTTGGAATCCATCACTCTAACACAGGGGTGTCAAACTTGATTTCATTGAGGGCCTCATCAGGGTTGTGATAGATCTTGGGGAGCCGGAGTGGGCGTGGCCAAGGTGGGTGTGGCCAGCTCAACATCACTTCTGTCGGGGGGGGGCGCCAGTGTTGGCCCGAGCGCTCTGCCAGTGGAAACTGGCTCATGGCAGAGGTGAAATTCAGCAGCTTCTAAAGGTTCGCTAGTAAATTTTCGAAGCAGTTCTGAGAACCGGTTGTTAGAAGAAATCTTCTTTTGTTTTTTTCCACTTTACAGGGTTAATCCTGTAAGGAAGGCAGGAAAGAAATATTCAGGTGTTGTTTCTAGCTTAATTTTTATTGCGCTGCTTACAGAAACTGCCCACCCAGTCACATGACCACCCAGCCATGACCCCAAGCCACGCCCACAGAACTGTTAGTAAAAATATTTGAATTCCACCACTGGCTCACGGGCTCCGTTTTTAGCTGCCACGGCCGCCTGCAACCCTCTGCCAATGAAAACGGAGCTCGGAAGGGCCGCACAGGGGTTTCCTGTCTGAGCAGAGGGTTCGACTAGAAGACCTCTAAAGATACCTTCCAATGCTGTCATTCCATTCTATTCTACATGAACCATGAGAAAAAGAGAGAGAGACAGACAGACAGATAGACAGAAATAAAATCATGTGATTGCTGACTTAATAACTACCGTACATTTCTTAGCGACCAACATTCCAGTCCTAATTGCGGTCATAAATCAAGGACTACCTTACTGCTTCTTCAGTAGATGCCAATTGTTGTTAAGCTTTCTTGCTAACGTATTTATTTGTCTGCCTTTGTTCCTTAGTTTCTGCAAAGGAAGGACGCTTCACTCGGTAGTCAGGGATCCCAAAACACCTCTGGATATCAACAAGACCAGGCAGATAGCTCAGGAGATTATTAAGGTAAGACGGACGGTGCACAAGGCTTGGTGTTGAATGTCTTCCTAGACTTCATTCTGGTGAAGGAGAGCAATGTCACTGCGCTGGACTCCAGTTGCAAAAGAGGATTGTATTTGGATGCATGAAAAAGTTTATTATTTTCCCTGATTGCTTTCTCCTTTCACGCAGTGTTTATTCAAGGCCGTTTTTCCCCAACATTAGCCATTTTAAGATGAGTAATGAATAACTGGGATATTCTGGGAGTTGGAAGTCCACACGTCTTTAACATGGTTAAAGTTGGAAAACACTAATTTAAGGCAGGTTTCTTTCTCCCTCGAATCTCCTCAGCAAGAAACATAACATAAGACCCAAGATTTATTCATTGGCCTCAAACCTACAAATGTATTCTTGATTCTTGACTGTGGCAGTCTTAAAATCAGGAGTCTCTAACCTTGGCAACTTTACGACTTGTGGACTTCAACTCCCAGAATTCCTCAGCCAGCACGTGCTGGCTGAGGAATTCTG
>JAEANM010005051.1:466-20058 GCA_017656035.1 Myanophis thanlyinensis
GGAAGGAACGAAGGAAGGAAGGAAGGTCTGGTTTTGTAGAAACAAGCCGAGGGCTGAATCGTCATAATTTAAATAGGTGAGTTCTGGTGTCAAGTGTGCTTATCAAGGCTTCAATCAATCTCTTCCATTTCTAAGGAAATATTTGCTTATTTTTAAATGGGAAATAGGATAGTCCTCTTCAAACAAAGCAAGTCCTCTTTCTTTGGAAAGAGGTTGCACAGAGGAAGGTTGAAACTTGTTCGCTCTTGTTCCAAAAGGCAAGGCACGGGATAATGGGGTTTTAGTTTACAGGAAGCAGATTCCAACTGAACGATCTGGGGGGGGGGAATTCCTGTATAGTAAGAGGAATTGAACAGTGGGATCAGCGGCCCCAAGAGGTGGTAGCTTCCCCTTTCAATACAGGAAGTCCTCGACTTACGACCACGATCGAGCCCAACTAATGTCTGTTGCGAAGCGAAGAGACGTTGGTTCAATGTTTTGCTCTTAACGGCCTTCCTTCCCACCGCTGTTAAGTGAATCGCCGCAGTTTCTTAAGTTAGTAACAAGGTTGTTAAATAAATCTGGCTTCCCCGTTGATTTGGCTCGTCAGAAAGTCGCAAGAAGGGATCAGCTGACAGGACGCTGCAAGCGTCATGAATGTGAGTCAGTTTTGATCACGTGGCCATGGGGATACCGCAGTGGTCGTAAGCAAGTGTAAAAAACAGCCCTCGGTCACTTTTTTTCAGTGCCGTTGCAACTTCGAACAGTCATTAAACAAATTGTTGTAAAGACGAGACTACCTGTATTTTTTTAAACCATAGTTGGACAGATCATCTTTGAGGATGACGTTGAGTTGGGTTCCTGCCTCGACAGAGAGGGAAGAAAACTCTGGGACCCGAATGGCATTTTCCAGCTCTGTGTTCCTTTGAATTTTAAAAATAATAGTGCTGGCCCACCCTTAGTGGTATTCATGAAAGGATTAAAGCAGTCAAAACAAACTGCCTTTTCCCAGGAACTGGGAGTTGAGTAACAATGGCCTTGGCAGAGTTGGAAAGCCAAGAAAAATGTCTAGGAGTTACAGCAGAAGGGAAGGGACAGATCAAATCAGGAATCCATCTCTAATTTGAAATGTAATTTCCCATAGTGGCCCAGAGAAGGGTGGGGTTTTATTTTTTTAAGATGCGTCACTGTCTAACATTTCCTCTTAATCCAGAGTTTTTCAACCTCAGCAATTTTAAGATGGGTGGCTTCAACTCCCAGAATCCCCCAGCCAGCCTGGTTTAAGATGGGTGGACTTCAACTCCCAGAATTCCTTAGTCAGCTTGCTTTAAGAGGGGGGGGGGACTTAATTCACTTAACAACTGCCTTGTTTAATGGAGGGAATGTTGAAGGCTCCATCAAAGACCACACATGCAATCCAGAGATTCTTCTGGAATGTTTTCCTGCTTAAGATTTTGGAGGTTTTTTTTCCTCCAACTTGTGATACTGCAACCCGGGTGTGTGTCTGCTGTTGGCAGCATCGTGTCACTCACACCCCTATTTTAGGGCAAGAGCTGTGAAACACACAGAGATGCACCTCATCTCCTGCCTCTCCAGCGGAGAGTCTCAGATCCTCTTCTCTCCCACGTCCCGTCTAGCCCCTCTTTGCGCTGTGCATGTGGGGAATAGAAACCCCACCCTTACAATCAAATCAGTGGACCCACACAGTCAACCTCTCCATCCATTCCCCCAGACTGGGAAGAGTTTGAGAGTTTTCACACTTAACGACCATTGCAGCATCCCCACGGTCACGTGATTGACATTCGGGCACTCGGCAGCAGACTCAGCTGTAGGACAGTTCTGCTAGGTCCAAGAGGTCATGCAGTTTCCCCCTTCTGATGAAGCCAGATTCATTTTAACTGCCATGTTACTCATTGTTGTGGGACACCAGTGGAGCTGGTGGCAGACTCTGATAGTGAGGAGGCTGGATAGGCCAATCCTAGAGTCGGGGGAAGGCTCTGATGGGGTGCTCTGAGTCGGAGGCAGAGATGGGGCCAGGGCCCTCTGACAGTTATCAGCTGCCTTTGGAGTTGGAGATCAGTGGGGCAGAAGAACAGCTGGAGCCTGTTCCAGATGAGCATATGCACAGAGCTGCTAGGAGAAGGGAACAACTAAGGAACAAGTGTCGACTCGGAAGGAAAGGCACAGGTGGACAGTGAATGGTTTGTCCCAGAGGGAATAAAGGGGAATGGAGTTTGCAGGTGACGATTAGTTCGCTTAATTAGTGTGAAGATTTGTTTGTGGGTCTCAGAGACTCCGTGCCAAGTGCTTTCTTGTACAGCCTTGCCTTTGGAAAATATCGGCCTGGCAGCTCGCCAAGCCTGATAAGGTCTGCGGTTGTAAATTCACCCTTGAAAGACTGTTTGCCGGGACTTTGCTGGATGCGAACGAGAGGAATTCCCAGTAGCTTAATAAAAAGGGGTTTTGTCGGGACAAGGAGTCCGCTCCGTGATTTTTGGGACCCCTGGGTCAGAACACTAGTTTAAGAACCGCAGGGATCCACTTAAGAACCGTGCCCAGAAAAGTCGCGAAATGGAGCCAAAACCCCTTTAAGCCAATTTCTCCCTTAACGACGCACATTTTGGAGGGCTCCGTGGTGGTGGTGGTGGCAGGTTGAGGGCTCCCTGCGTTAACTTTGGGACCGTCTCCTCCTTTGGCAGGTGATGCCCCCCAGCATCATGGTCGCCGGGATCTACTGCGCAGTGGTGGCCGTCTTCTTCACGACGGTCAAGGCCCTCAACTTCCGTCTCCACACCATGTTCGACCAGGGAGAAATCGTGGAGAAAAATTCGGTCCTGGTCGAAGCTGGCAAGGCCGACGAGAGAGCAGCCGCTGATGACGACAATTTGACCAGGTGAGTAACGGCAGCAAACTACAGGCAGTCTTCGACATGCAACAGTTCATTTAGTGACGGTGCCGAAGTACAACGGCGCTGGGAAAAAACATTTTTATCACATTTTACGACCGTTGCAAGCATCGCCACGGTCGCATGATCAAAATTCAGGCACTCTGACGACTGATTCGTATTTATGACCATTGTGGTCATTCCCCTTTGGCGACCTTCAGTGGGGAAGCCCGATTCACTTAACGACTGTGTTCCTAACGTAACAGCTGCAGTGTGATTTACTTAGCAACCGTGTTCCTAACTTAACCGCAACGTTTCACCTAACAACCGTGTTCCTAACTTACAACCCCGGCGATCCACTTAACTGAGCCAAGGAGGTTGTAAAATGAGGCAGCATTCCCCTAAGGCCGGTCTCGCTTAGCAAAGGAAATGTGGGGCTCAGTTGGGAGTTGTAAGTCACGGACCTCCTGGATTCTCCAGTTTAGAGAATAATTTCCAAGCTGGGTCGAAGAGGTCGGTTCTGCGATGGACAAGCCTTCGTCTGTTCCTTTCCACCAAGGTGGAATTCAATTTTCATTTTTATTTTAAATTGGACTTCATCCCTCCTCTTCCTCCTCTTTTTCTCTGCAGGGACCCCGGTGGGGTCGAGATGACCGTGTTCCGGAAAGTGAGTTCCACCCCACCGGTGAGATGCAGTTCTCAGCATTCTGTCTTCGGCTTCAACCAAGTCATGGTAAGGGAGAGAAAGTTTGGGTTGACTGTCCCAAAAGGTGGACTTCCTGGTTTTTCTTTAGAAGAGGTTTCACTTCTCTTCTGAGTAGATTCTTCAGCTCTGACTGGATGGTGTGGAACGGAAAGATTTATCCTCCTTGCAAGACCACTGGTCATTTGCATCATTTTTAGAGGTGATTTGGAGGTTTGCCTGTGTCCTCAGGGTCACCTGAATAGTGCCAACGGATGTGGAAGGACCCATTTATCTGAAGATACATAGAAACCTCCCATGTGGCCTCAACGAGTCCCTAACAGGTCATAGACTAGTTTCAGGTGGTTGCATGTTGTATGAACCCAACTCCATCATTCGTCATAAGCTTGGCATTTTTGAAGTGACATTAACCCCTCGTCCAGATTATTCAAAGATCTTATTTATATATGGCCTGATACCATGGGATTTTAAATTTAGCTTAGTTTTATTTTAAACGTAATTAATTTAAATGTAATTTAATTGTTATTTTAATTTTTAACGGATTTTAATCGATTTTTAAACTATATGATAATTTTAATTAAGACAGCCTGTATTTAATTATTTTAATAGATTTTAAATTGTTTATTGTATTTGTGTTTTATTGGCTGCACCGCCCCGAGTCCCTAGGGAGAGGGGGTGGTATATAAATCAAACAAATAAAAAATAAATAAAAAATATATCACATGTTTCTCTCTCTGGGCACAATGAGAATATATCTGCCGAATAAAACTCCGCATTAGTGACAGGCAGGGCATCCGGCCAGTAAAACACTAATCTCCATTCAGTTGCCCAGACTCCATTCTGCAAGGGATTATGGGGTGATTAAAAAGAGGATGATGATGACCAGTGAAAAAGCTGGCTGCTTTTTAGATGAAACTACCCGAAAGCTATCCAGTGGGACGGGCAGTATAGAAATTCGATAAAGCAAAAAAATAAATAAAAAATGAACACAATAAATAAATATAACGAGCTGCTTTCAATTCCCAGGAACTTTTGTTCGGCCCAGCATGGAATTTTCTGGGCTGCTTCGCCACAGGTTGTAGATCACGGGTGTCTAACCTTGGCAACTTGCGGATTGCAACTCCCAGAATTCCTTGCCCAGAATGGCTGGCATTGGAATTCTGGGAGTTGAAGCTCACAAGTCTTAAAAGTTGCCAAAGTTGGACGTCCTTCTGTAGATAGCAGTCTGAAAAAAAATTAAAAATTAAAAAATGGAACATGGGCCCTTCCGCAGGGAAATTTTCCGACCATTTTCTGTAGAATTCTTTTGGAGTGGTGAGGCTGTGAGTTCGATCCTAGGTAGAGGCAGATATTTCTCTCTCTGGGCACAATGAGAATATTATCTTCCGAACAAAACTCCTCATCGGTGACAGGCAGGGCAGTAAAACACTCAGCTCCGTTGAATTGCCCAGACTCCATCCCGCAAAGGATTATGGGGTCATTAAAAGACGATGATGATGACCAGTGATTCCGTGACGGTTGCAAGTGTGAGGATTAGTTGTCGGTCCCTTTTTTGCAGCGCGGTTGGAACTTTGAACGGTCGCTAAAAGAATCGATTAGGGGGTCATTAAAAAAAGAGATGATTTTCTGTAGAATTCTTTTCAAGACCATTGAGGTTTTCTTGGTTGTTGTTTTTGTTTTTTGCCTCCTAGGATCTGTTGCCCCACTTGGAAGACGGAGGCCCCATCCGAGGTAAGCAGCGGAGAAAGGCAGGGGCCACAGTCCCCCCCCCCGGGGCCCTGCTCCTCCCCCGGTTAAAACGAGTTAGGAAGGGAAGAGTAAAAACCAGACCAAGAGACACACTGTGCGAGTCCTTTTCCAACAGAGGGGAGCAGCCGTGGCCCTTTAATGACCTATGGACTTCAACTCCCAGAATTCCTCAGTGGGTCAGAGGAAGCCTTGGGTTGGTCAAAAGCACTAGGCTCCTCCCATGATCTTCCCCACCCTGAGATGCCTCCCGTGCAATTTACAACCTGCGCATTCGATTAATGAATCCATTGGGTCGAGCAAAGAAGGATCGACTTCATTTAAACATGATCCAGTTAACGAATCTTTGGCTTACGAATTGTAATAGGCAGGCTCCGTTCCATTCGTAACTCGAGGATTGCCTGTCTGTATGACGGTCGCAGCTTCCTGGGGGTCAGGTGGGATCATAATTTGTGACCTTCCCAGCCAGCCAAGCAAATTTGGGGATGGGGACAAGGATAGGGGGAGCCCAATTTGCTCAGTGTCCAAATGATCCACTTAATAACTGAGCGCCTGGCTTAATTAAGAAACGCGGGAAAGGAGGTTGTAGAATCGGGCACCTCGCTCACTTAACGACCGGCTTGCTTAGCCATTTAAAACCCCGGTCCCCGTTGTGGTCATAAGTCGAGGAGATAGAGGAAGAACGGCGATGGAAAAAATCTCCCGCAAGCTTTTCTCCCGCAGATATCAAGGAGCTCGTCCGAGAACAAGGGAGCAACAACGTCATCGTGACGGCCGCTGACCGGGACATGCTCCAGTGCTGCTCCCCAGAGAGTCACGGTGAGTCCTAGAATCTTAGAAAGGAAGGAACGTCGAGCAAGGTAGGGAAAATTGCTCAAATGGTCAAAGGGAGCCCATTCGAACCTGTGGTTAAGGCCACTAGGCTAGAAACCGGGAGACGGGGAGTTCTAGTCCCGCTTTAACCACGAAAGCCCAACTGGGTGATTTTGCGCCCCATCACCAGGAGATGGTGAGTTCTAGTCATGAAAGCCAGTTGGGTGACTTTAGAGGTCAATCGCCTGGAGACGGGGAGTTCTAGTCCTGCCCTAGGCACAAAAGGTAGCTAGTGATTTTGGGCCAATCACCAGGAGACAGTGTGTTCTAGTTCCACTATAGACATGAAAGCCAGCTGGGTGACTTTGGGCCAATCACCAGGAAACGGTGAGTTCTAGTCCCACTTTAGGCATGAAAGTTAATTGGGTGACTTTGGGCCAATCACCAGGAGACGGGGAGTTCTAGTCCCGCTTTAGGCATGAAAGCCAGCTGGGTGACTTTGGGCCAATCACCAGGAGACGGGGAGTTCTAGTCCCGCTTTAGGCATGAAAGCCAGCTGGGTGACTTTGGGCCAATCACCAGGAGACGGGGAGTTCTAGTCCCGCTTTAGGCATGAAAGTCAATTGAGTGACAATTTTGGGCCAATCAGCAGGAGAAAATGGGTGACCATGAATTCTAGTCCTGCTTTGTGCACAAAAGCCAGCTGGGTGACTTTGGGCCAATCACCAGGAGACCGGGAGTTCTAGTTCCACCATAGGCATGAAAGTTAATTGGGTGACTTTGGGGCCAATCACCAGGAGACGGTGAGTTCTAGTCCCGCTTTAGGCATGAAAGCCAGCTGGGTGACTTTGGACCAGTCACTCACTCTCAGCCCCACCAACCTCACAGGGTTGTTGTTTTGGGAAAAAAAGGAGGAGAAAGTAGTGTTTTAAGTATGTTTGCTCCCTTGAGTTACGTATAAAACTAATAAAGGCAGGATATAAAAATCGGATACATTAAAATGGCCTGTCTCCTTCCTTCACCTTCATAAAGGCCTTTTTTTCTGTTTCTGTGTCTTCTCTCTCTCTCTCTCTCTAGCCGAACCTCCAGCTCCGCCTGCAGACTCTGAAGCCTCGAAGCCCACCCTGCTTTCGATTCCCAAAGGAGACCCCCCCTCCAACCTCAGGAAGCAGCCCCCGTCCCTCCCCGCCCAGACCTCTGTCCAGAGCACCGATTCCTCCGAGCAGTCTCCCCCGGGCAGAGAAGGAGCTCAGGCCCCACGTTGGACCCCCAGCGAGTCGGAGAGCGTGGGGGACACCCCTCTCAGCCCCCTCCTCAAGGGCAGCTTAAGCGGGGAGCTCAGCCACAGCTTCCTCAGCCTGGCCCTGCCGGAGTCCAGCGGCCACAGCCGGCGGGAGAAGCACCACTCGGGGGCCGAGTACCAACCCCTGGAGCCCCGCCCCGAAGGCCCCCGCAAAGCCGGCTCGTCGGACAGCTGCTTCAGCGGCACCGACAAAGAGACCCCCAGCACTTTGAGCAGCTACCGCAGCGAGAAAACCAACTCCACCCACTTGGACAGCCCCTCCTTGGGGCCCGGCCACGAAGAAGAAGGAGGAGGGGGCGTCCCGGGAGGAGAGCACGCCGGGCTTTCCTCGCCTCCTCCGGTCGACGGGGGCAGCGACACGGATGCCCTGTCTGACAGCGAGCTGCTCCGTTCGCCCGAGCTGGCTTTCCTGGGCGAGTTGAGCTTCGACACCCAGAACACGTTCAACTCCCTGGAGACGGTCAAAGGAGATGGCGAGGTATGGGGCGCCCCCAAGCCGGAGCAAGTGGTCCGGCCGAAGGATTTGGGGCTCAGGAGCCGTCCCCGGCTCTCTCGGAAGCACGGCAGCACCTACCTGCCCATGCGCACCCTCCTGGACAGCAAGGCCTACACCGAAGGCTTCTTTGCCGACGAGGACTCCAGCGACTGTAGCGACCTCAGCCGGGCTTCGAGTCTGCACTCGCAGCACAACTACAGCTCGGACAGCTCTTCCAGCACTTCCTGCTACTCTCCCGAGCGCCACGCCCCGGCCCAGCATGGCCGGCGTAGCATCCCTGTGGCTGACACCAAGCCCCCTCCTCCTCCTCCTCCTCCACCCCCTCCTCCACCGGACAGCTCCGCGCCACCCCCCAAGCCCTCCTGCCATTACGCCCAGCGCACCGGCAGCACCACCAGCGCCAAGACTCACGCCAGGGTGCTCAGCATGGACGGCAGCGGCCAGCTGGCCGAAGGGAAGCCCCCGGGCGCGCTGACCGTCTCTAAGTCGGACCTGGAGTCTCATGCCGGGAAGCCGCCGGGGGAACAGGAGCTGGGCGGCAGCGCCGTGCGCAGCCAGTCGGCCAACCAGCCCGGCTGGCGGGGGGAGTTGCAAGCCGAGGGGGCCATCGGAGGAGGTAAGGGCTCCGAAATGTTGATTGTGCAATTTGAATATTTGTAGCTCAGGGTTGAAATGACGGCGAGGGGGACGGTTTTCCTTGGTGCGAGTATCTAAATTTTGGCTGTTTTCCTGCAAGCGTTTCACAACTTGGCTAGGGAAGATCATCCGTGCTGGAACGGAGTGGGGTTTGAAGAAATGGGGAAGAGGAAGAGGAGGAAAAAGAAGAGGAAGGAGGAGGAAGAAGAGGGAGGAGGAAGTAGTCCTTGATGCTCTCTGAGCTGGTTAAATTTGCTTGCAGACGTTTCATTACCAAACTATTTAACATCATCAGTACCGGAAGGGAGTGGAGTTTGCTCTCTGTTTATTTGCTAATGGTTTTGCCCTGGTCGTGTTGGTGAGAGTGTAATCTTGGTGGTTCCTGGATCAGGCTGTTGTTTACTGTTCGATTGTTGGATCGTGTTGGTATCTCCTCGATTGGAGTATTGTTTATTTCTTGATTGTTGATCTAATGTTAATGTTGGTCTCTGCTCATCTGGGGTGTTGATTGCTGGCGAGGACCAAACAACACTGATGATGTTACCTAGTCGGGCAATGGAATGTCTACAGGAAAACCACCAAGCCGAGAGAGCATAAAGGACTCCACAGCCGTCCTCCTGCTCCTCCTCCTCTCCACAAACACCACTCACACCACTCCCTACTAGCACTGACGATGTTACCTAGTTGGGTCAGGAAAGGTCTGCGAGAACATGATCTCAGAGAGCACTAAGGGCCCCCACAACAAGCACAGGGCACGAATCAGGGGAGAAAAATCGAATCCAGTTGCTGTTCAGCAATGCACACAACCCCTTCAACCCCTGTTCCGGCTTTGCCTTTTCTTCTCCCAGCTGCCCCCGGGGAGGAGCTATCCAAGACGGACCAATCCAGCAACATCAAGCGCGTACAGGCAATGCGACGGAGACACAACGCGGGAAGCAACCCCACCCCACCGTCCTCCGTGATGGGGTCCCCTCCAAGGTAAGCCCCGTCTGCAAAATGGGCTTTTGGGGCCCCGCGGCAGCCGGTTGCTGTCCGGCATCTCAACCCCCTCCCTTTCCCCTATCCTCAAAATCCTTTATGTGCAGTTTGCAGGACCTCCAGCGAGGCCGAGCGTCCTCCCACTCCCGGGCGCTGACCCTGCCCTCGGCCCTCCAGTTTGCCAGCTCGCTTCTGCTGCCCCGCGGCGCCATCCACGAAGCCTGCAACTTTGATGACACATCAGAAGGGGCCGTCCACTACTTCTACGACGAGAGCGGTGAGTGTGGGAGGGCGCTCGGGTGGGAGGACGGATGTTGCCGTTCCATTATCCGGGGTGTGGTGGGGGAAACGACTCGTACAGGTGGTCCTCAACTTACGACCATAATGGAGCCTGCCCATTACGGTTGCTGGTTGTTGAGTGAGCAGAATGTAGTCGTGTGACCACATAGGGGTGGGTCGGTAGGAGGGGGAATCCAGTCATTGATTACCGGGCTCTTATAAATCATGGCCCACTTTACTCTTCCTTCTGTCCAGGAGTCCGGCGCTCCTACACTTTCGGGCTTGCCGGGGGCGGCTACGAGAACCCAGTAGGCCAGCAGGTGGGCACGGAACACACCACCAACAGCGGCTGGTGAGTCTGTTTCAGCTGCCAAAATGTTCGATCCGAAGAAGGAGTTTGCCAGAAGGGTTCTGGGAATAAGCTACCAGTAGTCTTTGACTTCCGATCCCAGTGGCGCCCAAAATGTTCTTCAGGCGAGACATTTTGTGCCCCGTTTTACGATCTTTCCTGCCACAATGGTGGCAAGACTTGTGGTTTTAACGTTTGTAACCCAGTGGTTCCGACCCACCTCCCAAATCACGATAAACCCTCTGTAACCAATTAACGTCATTCAGCGTCCACTTGTGCCTTTCCTTCCGAGTCGACCCCTGCTCCTTAGTTGTTCCCTTCTCTTGACAGCTCTGCGCATACGCGCCTCTGAAACCGTCCCGTCGCTAATTGTCTCATCGCTCTCTGTTTGCCTTGGCAGGGACCGACACTCACATTCCTCCAGCTTCAACTCCACAGAAGTTCCCGAAGGGACCCCCGCCCTCTCCCTGCTGCAGCCGCGGCCGGTGGTCCTCCAGGGAATGCAGGTGCGCCGGGTGCCGCTGGAGATCCCGGAGGTGAGAATTGACTCTGCTCCGGACACCTTCAAACGCTGCTTTTCCAATGTCTACGTAGAGTCTATCAGGCAGTCAGGTCTCTTTGATTGTGTCCCCCCCCCCAAAGATGTGCTTTGGCACCCAGAGGCCCAAAAAATGAGGAAGAAGAAACTTCTTGGATAAGAATCGAAATGTTTTCAAGAAACCCCCAAGAAAGTCAAGTCAACAACACCCCAATCCAAAAACCTCCTGCAAAACCTAACAGGGCAAGCTGCTAAAATGCAAATTCGAGAGCAAATCCCACTCCTTAACTAACACTGATGATGTTACCTAGCTGGGTCATGAAACGTCTGCAAGGAAACAGCCAATTTCGGAACGCACCAAGACCCCTCCGAAGCTCCCTTGGAACGAATAAAGGAGAATATTTGTAGCTCGGGGGTCGAAAACGACTTGTGTCCTTGATACTCTCTGAGCTTGGTTGTTTCCTTGCAGACTTTTCATGAACCCAACTAGAGAACATCCTCAGTGCTGGTGTTGCCGGCTGGGGAATTCTGGGAGTTGAAGTCGTCCACACCTCTGAAAGCGGTCAAGATTGAGAAACATTGGCCTATTGAAGTAAGGATGTGCAGTGGAAAAGAATTATTTCCATTTTATTTTTATTTTCCCCAGTTTGATCTTCTGGACCAAGAATCCCTGCACGAGTCCCAGGAGAACACCCTCATGATCGAGGACAAGTGTCACCCTCGACAATACTACAAATTTTGGCTTCTTCCCGGGCACTGGATGCGAGTTCGCTACGACCGGTTGGCGCTGCTGGCTCTGTTGGATCGGTGAGCGTCCCAATTTCTGAGCTTTCTTGGGAGAGGAGGCATCTCTTAACGCAAAAAGTGCGAGACCAACACACAGACACACAGACACACAGACACACACACATATATCTCCTAGACTGGCACAAAATGACTCTGACTGTCACTTTCTCTCTTTGAGTCACCTTAGCAGCCAAAATAGACCCGCAAATTCTGCTAATTCTAACTCGATTGACGGAAGCTTGTGTAAACTTCAACCCGTGAAGACAATTCCAGTGTTTCTTCCAGCTGTTTACACAGGGGTGACCACAACTCCCATGGTTCCTGGCCAACAGACCCCAGGGAATTGGGAAGCTGATTATCGTATCGACACGTTCTTTGTTGTGTTCCTTTTTCCTTGTTTATTGTGTTCTGTTATTTTACTTCTGTTTATACTCCCTTTGGTTGTCTTCCTTTTTATTATTGTAAAAAGCCTGCGAGATAAGATGGGAAATAAATTGAACAAATAAATTAATTCATTAACTCCATCTTTGGCCTTAAGAATGTAACGTGCCAATAGAGGAATTCAGAATATTAAATCGGAAAGTACATTTCCATGTACTTTCATTCCCACAACTTCTGAAGGCAAACTGCTACTGCTAAGTTTGAGTTTAATTACTTTATTGTCATTGCACCTCGTACAACGACATTTAAATGCCGTCTTCAGTGTACATTATAACCACAAAAATAAAACACAGACCTTCACATTCTATACAATTGAAAAGCCCACTGATACTGCATTAATATTGCACTTATACAGCAGAGGTCAATATAGTTACTGCTCTGGGACAAGAAGCTGCTTTTTCAGCCTACTTGTCCTTGTTTTGATTGTCCTGTACCGTCTGCCAGATGGTAATACAGCGTGTCCCAAAATAAATGAAACCCCTTAATTTGATTACGATTTATTACTAAAACAAAATACGTTAAAAATTGTAACATTTTCTGTGAGCTCATATAATAACAAATGAGTACTGAAAGCTTTGGGCCTTTAGCTAAATTTTAAAGTGTATTTAAATACATGCTCCAAGTGACCACCATTCCATCTCATAGGCGGCGAGCAAAGTTATCAATCACTCGGTCACAAAAAAAAAAATTTCTTCTAACTTCCAAGCCATGGGGTTTTAAACTACTGGTAATAACTGTTATTCATAACTGCTAACAAATCTGAAAAATATAAGCAACCCGGTTAAAACCAGCATATTTATTGGAAATGTTGTAGGTTTCATTTATTTTGGGACACCCTGTAGTTAAAAAAAAAAGGATGCTCAGGATGAGATGGATCTTGAAGGATGTTTTGAACTTTCTTAAGGCAGCAGGAGCTGTAAAGTTTTTCCAAAGTGGGGAGACAGCAACCAATGATCCTCTGGGCAATGAGGTTGACCCTCTGGAGTGCTGTCCTATTGGCCATTGTGTAATTGTGCAAACCACACACAAGTGCAGTAAGTTAAAATACTCTCTGTAGTGCAGCGGTAGAAGGTCACCCGTAGAATTTAGCAAAGGTGTGTGAACTGTGACCCCAGGATTACTTTCCTCTCCTCTCCCCCCCCCCCCCACAAATAATTTGGATGAACCCCAGCATCCCCCTGCAAAAGTTGCTTATTAAAAACCAAGACCTTTGTGTGTCGGAGAGCGACCAAGCGAGCTGTTCCTTCTGGTTTTTGTTTTTGTTTTTTTTTCAACACTTCGCTTTTGTTCTTTCTGCCCCTCCAGGAACCGTCAAGTCGCCGAGAACGTGTTTGTGGTGTTCTTGGTGAGCCTGGTGGCCTTCCTGGGCTACCTCCTCCTCCTCCAGGGCTTCTTCCAAGACATCTGGATTTTCCAGTTTTGCGTGGTCATCGCCAGCTGCCAGTACTCTTTGCTCAAGGTGAGACGAAGGCTTCTACCCACCCCCACCCACCCCTGCTCCCCCTCCCCAGCTTCTGGCCAGGTTGTTGAGAGTTTCTGTTCCCGTGGACTTCCGTTTGTATCCTCCCCCGACTTGCCTTGCCTAACCGGCCGTCTGTGCCAGGAAGGCTCCCGGAGCATTTCCTTCCCCAGGAAGAATCTTTTGAGCCAAATTGCCCCAGTTGCACCAAGCACTGTGGTGGCACCGTGGCCAGAATGCAGTATATTGCAGGCTGTTTCTGCTGACTGCCGGCTGCCAGCAGGCTCACTGGCTCAAGGTTGACTCAGCTTTCCGTCTCTCCGAAGTCGGTAAAATGAGGACCCCAGATTGTTGGGGGTGATATCCTGACTCTGTAAAACGCTTAGAGAGGGCTGTAAAACACTGTGAAGGGGTATATAAGTCTTAAGTGCTTATTCTATTCTATTTTATTCATTCCATTCCATTCTCTATATTTTATATTCTCTTCTATTTTTATATACGTTCTATTATTTTCTGTTCTATAATCCTATGCTATGCTATGATATGCTATCCACAATCCTATCCTGTCCTATCTCATCCCATCCCATCCCATCCCATCCCATCCTAGATAGGATAGGATGGGATTCTATCCTATCCCATCCTATCTAGAATCCCATCCCATCCTATCCTATCTAGAATCCTATCCTATCCTATCTAGAATCCTATCCTATCCTATTTAGAATCCCATCCCATCCTATCTAGAATCCCATCCTATCCTATCCTATCTAGAATCCCATCCTATCCTATTTAGAATCCCATCCATCCTATCCTATCTAGAATCCTATCCTATCCTATCCTATCCTATCTAGAATCCTATCCTATCCTATCTAGAATCCTATCCTATCCTATTTAGAATCCCATCCTATCCTATCCTATCTAGAATCCTATTTAGAATCCTATCCTATCTAGAATCCCATCCTATCCTATCCTATTTAGAATCCCATCCCATCCCATCCTATCCTATCTAGAATCCCATCCTATTCTATCCTATCCTATCTAGAATCCTATCCTATCCTATCTAGAATCCTATCATATCCTATCCTATTTAGAATCCCATCCCATCCTATCCTATCTAGAATCCCATCCCATCCTACCCTATTTAGAATCCCATCCCATCCTATCCTATCCTATCTAGAATCCTATTTAGAATCCCATCCTATACTATCCTATCTAGAATCCCATCCTATCCTATCCTATTTAGAATCCCATCCCATCCTATCCTATCCTATCTAGAATCCCATCCTATCCTATCCTATTTAGAATCCCATCCCATCCTATCCTATCCTATTTAGAATCCCATCCCATCCTATCCTATCCTAGTATCCTAATATCGGACCTAGGAAGTCTTGCCTTACCTAAAAATATCTTATAATTCTGTGTTGGGTTGAGTTCCCCCTTCGGTTAAACAAGAGCTAGGGAATCCTCATAAACAAAGGACTAAAACATTTTTTTTCTCCTTTTATTTCATTTTTTCCAGAGTGTACAGCCAGATGCTGCCTCTCCCATGCACGTGAGTATTTGGCTGGGAGAAATCTTGAACAGGTTTAACCAGCGGCAGGTGTAGAACTGGGGTTAAAATAGTCTTTCTCAACCTTGGCAACTGTAAGAGATGAGGATCTCAACTCCCAGAATGCCTCAGCCAAGTTGAAGTCCCCATCTTTTAAAGCATGCAGGCTGGGGAATTCTGGGAGTTGAAGCCCACCCATCTTCAGGAATGCTGGCTGGGGAATTCTGGAAGTTGAAATCCACATCTAACTCATTTATTTATTTTATTTATTTTCATACATTTGTATACCGCCCCCCCTCCCTAGGGACTCGGGGTGGTGCATAGCCATTTAAAAAGAAATACATAGAAAAGTTAAAAACAGTTTAAGAAAAATTAAATCCAGGCCACATTATAATAAATTTAAATAAGTCATATAAAAAACTCATGATAGCTAGGGAATTCTGGGAGTTGAAATCCACATCTAATTCATGATAGCTGGGGAATTCTGGGAGTTTAAATCCACATTTATTTCATGTTAGCTGGGGAATTCTGGGAGATGAAATCCATATCTAATACATGATAGCTGGGGAATTCTGGGAGATGAAATCCACATTTAATTCATGATAGCTTGGGAATTCTGGGAGTTGAAATCCACATTTATTTCATGTTAGCTGGGGAATTCTGGGAGTTGAAATCCACATCTAATTCACGATAGCTCGGGAATTCTGGGAATTGAAATCCACGTCTAATTCATGATAGCTCGGGAATTCTGGGAGTTGAATCCACGTCTAATTCATGATAGCTGGGGAATTCTGGGAGATGAAATCCACATTTAATTCATGTTAGCTTGGGAATTCTGGGAGTTGAAATCCACATTTATTTCATGTTAGGTGGGGAATTCTGGGAGTTGAAATCCACGTCTAATTCACGATAGCTCGGGAATTCTGGGAGTTGAATCCACGTCTAATTCATGATAGCTGGGGAATTCTGGGAGTTGAAGCCACCCATCTTCAGGGATGCTGGCTGGGGAATTCTGGGAGTTGAAATCCACATCTCACCCATGATAGCTGGAGAATTCTGGGAATTGAAGCCCAGACATCTTTAAGGATGCTGGCTTGGGAATTCTGGGAGTTGAAGTCCACCCGTCTTAAACTCCATCCATCTCTAGGGAATGCCTAGGGATTCTGGGAGTTGAAGTCCACTCATCTGAGGCTGAGAAACACTGACCTTAAACCAATTCTTGGCCGGGGTCGCTGGTGACCCAGTTCTTTCTGGGCCGGGCATCTCAGCCCTATTCCCAACGAAGCTTTTCATGCTTCGTTTCTCCTGGCCCAGGGTCACAACTGGATCATCGCCTACAGCCGGCCGGTTTACTTCTGTGTGGCTTGCCTCTTGATTTGGCTGCTGGACCTGTGCGCTCGGATCGGGCCCTTCCCTCCCATCGTCCTCTACGACCTCACCCTCTTCTCCACCGACTTCTTCTACTGCACCCGGGACGTGGCTATCGGTAGGCGGCCGACTGCGGGGTCTGGGAAAGCGCTCGGGCATTTGTTAAGCCACTTGTGCTATGCGGATGTAACGTCTTCTCCCCTGGTCTAATTTTCTTCTTCTTCTTCTTCTTCTTTTTCCTGGTTTTCCGGGTGGTTTCTTCCCTCCCCCCCCCTTTTTTTCCTCTCCTCTCCCCCCCCCCCCCGCAGTGTTCACTCTTTGCTTCCCCGTCATCTTCCTCTTCGGGCTTCTGCCGCAAGTCAACACCTGCTTCATGTACCTTCTGGAACAGATCGAGATGAACATCTTTGGCGGGACAGGTGAGGAGGTGGGGGCAAAGGGTTAGTGGGTGGGTGGGAAACTGGGACCTTTGGGAAGGGGGGGGCGTGTCAGAAGGAACAGGTTTGGGATTTGATGACTGTTAACGATAGAGGAGAATGTGTTTGTGGCTCGGGCTTGAACGGGGAGGGGGGCTTCCTGGTGCTTGGCTGTTTCCTTGCAGACGTTTCATGAGCCAACTATGTAACGACATCAGTGCTAGAGGGAAGTGGGATTAGAGGAGGAGGAGGAGATGAAGAAGGAGGAGGAGATGAAGAAGGAGGAGGAGATGAAGAAGGAGGAGGAGATGGAGGACTTGGTGCTCTGTGATCTTGGCTGTTTCCTTGCAGACGTTTCATGAGCCAACTATATAACAATATCAGTGTTAGGAGGAAGTGGGATTGGAGGAGGAGGAGGAGGAGCAAGAGGAGATGAAGAAGGAGGAGGAGATGGAGATGGAGTTCTTGGTGCTCCTCTGAGCTTGGTTGTTTTCTTGCAGGCGTTTCATGAGCCAACTATGTAACGACATCAGTGCTAGAGGGAAGTGGGATTGGAGGAGGAGGAGGAGGAGATGAAGAAGGAGGAGGAGATGGAGGACTTGATACTCTCTGGGCGTGGTTGTTTTCTTGCAGACGTCTCATGAGCCAACTATATAACAATATCAGTGCTAGGGGGAAGTGGGATTGGAGGAGGAGGAGATGGAGGACTGTGGAGTTCTTGGTGCTCTGAGCTTGGCTGTTTTTTTGCAGACGTTTCATGAGCCAATCATGTAACGGCATCAGTGCTAGAGGGAAGTGGGATTTAAGGAGGAAGAGGAGGAAATGGAGGAGGAGGAGGAGATGAGGAGGAGGAGATAAAGGAGGAGGAGGAAGAGATGGAGATAGAGGACTGTGGAGTCCTTGCTGCTCTCTGAGCTTGGTCGTTTTCTTGGAGACGTTTCATGACCCAGCTAGGGAACATCATCAGTGCTAGAAAAGAGTGGGGCTTTGCTCCTTGTTAGTGAGAGATCTCCAAGGTGAAGTCCTCAACTGACATTTATTTAGCATCCATTCAAAGTTACTGAGCGAAGTGACACATCCCCCCACCCCCACCCACCCCCGTGCAGTTGTATTCTCTGCTAGCATTTTATTGGAGCTTCATTCCATGAATTTTCTTCGGCTTCCCAGCCAAGCCTCCCACCCTTGAGATCTCTTGGTGGTGGCCTGTCCGGGGCTCAGCCTCTGAGATCAGCCAAAGTCAAGCTGAAAACTGGCTATTTCACTGCCTTGTTTTTCTCTTCCACCACCTCCAGCTGCCACCAGCCCCCTCACCGCCTTGTTCGCCCTGCTCCGCAGCATCCTCGTGGCTGGACTCCTCTACGGCTTCTGCCTGGGAGCCATCAAGGTATCGACTCTGGGGAGAAGGGGTCTTTGGGGGGGGGGACTATCTATAATGGGTCAGCCCCCCAAAAAACATTATTATTTTATTTATTTATTTATTTCAATTTATATAGCGCGCCTCTCCCAAAAAGGGACTCGGGGCGGTGTACAACCATCTAAAAAACAATAAATTAATAACAATTTAAAAAACAAATTAAAAAGAATTAAATGGGTGGTTGAGTAAAAAATGTAAAATTATAAAATTTTAAAAACCAATTTAAAACCCCCCGTTAATTCATGTTCGGCCAGACCGGCCTGTTGGAACAAATGGGTCTTTAATTTAATTTAATTTAATTACATAATTTCTATACCGCCCCCTCTCCCGAAGGACTTGGGGCGGTGCACAGCAAAAAAGCCACTAAAAATACAAACAGCAATTAAAGACAAATGATTAAAAACTAATTGGAACCAATCAATTAAAACCCAATCTAAAAAAATTTAAAAAATTAGGACAATTAAAAACCAATTTAGCTAATTGAAAATTAATTAAAATCCCCAACCGATAGTATTAGACCAGACCGGCCTGTTGGAACAAATAGGTTTTTAATGCGCGCCGGAAGGTCCGCAGGTCCATAATGGTCCGGATCTCCGGGGGCAGTTCATTCCAAAGGGAAGGTGCCCCCCCAGAGAAGGCTCGAACCCTCGGGGCTGCCAGACGACACCGTCCAGGCAATGGAACCCCAAGGAGGCCCGCCCTGTGGGAATGCACTGGCCGGCAGGAAGCTGACGGTGGCAACAGGCGGTCCCGTAAGTACCCGGGTCCCAAGCCATGGAGCGCTTTAAAGGTGAGAACCAACACCTTGAATCGCACCCGGAAGGCCACAGGGAGCCAGTGCAGCTTGCGGAGGAGAGGTGTAATATGGGAGCTCCGAGGAGCCCCCAGGATCACCCGTGCGGCTGCACTCTGCACCAACTGCAGCCTCCGGATGCTCTTCAAGGGGAGCCCCATGTAGAGAGCGTTGCCGTAGAACATGACATTTTAATCCCCAGGCTTGACCACACTGAGCGAATGTCCTACCTGGGTCCATTTCAGTGCTTCATTTGGGGGGAAAACACATCTTAAAATATCCCAAAGGTGCCTTTTTGTTTTTTTCAAGAGGCAACTGGACTTCCTGGTTATCCTTTGAAGACGTTTCGCTTCTCCTCCGACAAGCATCTTCAGCTCCGACTGGATGGTGGGGACTGGAAAGATTGATACTCCTTGCAAGACCAGTGGTCATTTGCATCCTTTTTAGAGGGTCGTTGAAGCCATTTGGAGGTTTGTCTGTGTCCTCAGAGTCACCTGAGTGGTGCAAATGGGTGTGGAAGGAGTCATTTATCTGAGGACACAGATAAGTGACCTCAACGACCCTCTAAAAAGGATGCAAAACACCTACGCAGGAGGAAGTTATTAAGAAAATTATGGATTGGTCAGAAATGAGTAAATTATTTAATTGTTTGTTTGTTTGTTTGT